>JBBPBT010000659.1:4130078-4140674 GCA_037974875.1 Cicer bijugum
ATGAATAAAAAATTTGAGAATTACTCATATAAATTTTTCTATTTGTTATTAATTATTATTATTATTATTATTATTATTATTATATATAAATAAAAGTTCACATGATGTGATTACATTTACTGTATATATGATCATCTAAAATATTTTAAAAGTTATGTTTTAATTTTAAAAATAGAGTCAAATAAAAAAAAATATAATTTTAATAATTAAAAAAATTAATTTTTATAAAATTTCAACAATTAAAAATTTATCAATGTAAAAAAGTTATCAATTTTTTAGTCTATAGTCATTTTTCGAGTTTGATCAATATTTTATAAAAAAATTGATATTTATAGTCTTAAAATATTATTAAAAAATTAAAATAAAATTTAAAATTTTATAATTTTGTAAAAACTAAAAATATATTTAAAAAATATACTCTAATTTTTTATATTTAAATAAAATAAAAATTTCACACCTCTCACAGCTAAGACACCTTGCACTATTGGATATTCTGCCGATAACCACCCTGCCGCTTAATCATGTATTATTAATTAATGAATAAAAACATAGTTGGACATTGATTAAAATTACATTAACTAGGTTTTCAAGTATCAATTCAATCGGCAAAATATCAAGATATTCTTATTTAAATATTATGATATAGAGTTATAATCGAGACATTACAATAATTACGTGTATCTAAATTTTTTGTGATATTTATTATTTTTATGTAAAAAATATTATATAGAATAATATTTAAATAGAGTTAAAATTCTAAAATAAAATAATAATAATTAAAATTTACATATATTATAAATAATATTAAAAAAAATAAGTTACTTCTCTAACAGAAATTTGACATTTATATAATTGAAATATCAATGGTCATTCGATTACAATTCTACACGATAAAAATTTATATTTATTTTATAATTTAAGATATTAAATTTAAATAATTTAATTTAATTTTAATCAAATTCACCACACTATATATGAAGATAAGGAATCCAAGTCCATGCATAGTAGGACATATATAATAGAATTATTCTCTTATTCACCCAAAGTTAATTAGTAGGCATTCCAGTGTAGATTAATAGATTTTAGTATATATTTAAAAAGGGTGAGATGACAAGTATTGTCTTTGATATTTGTAAATTCTATTTTTTTATTTATAAATAAAATGATTAAAAAAAACTCTCGTATATAATTACGCTGTCATAAATTTGAATATTAAATATGATCTAATGTGTAATAATATCAAGAACTATTATTTGAACTATATCTTAAAAGTGTTAAAATAAATATTTGTTATCGGTAGAAGTGAGTTTAATAATGGTTGTTATAAAAAAAATCATATGTACATGTAACCGTTTAAATAGTGAATTGAAGTGTTGTTGTTTTTGTGAAAATAATAAATTGAAATGTGATTGTAGTAAGTGAAGAGTGAAGAGTGAAGAGAAGAGAAGAAAAGAAAAGAGTATAAAGCGGGTGAGAGGGGGGACAATAAGTACGTAACCTGATGGTGGGGGTTTGTAGCTACGGTATTTAATTTGTTTAGTTTTACGGGAAGTGATGCTAAGTACTCTCATAGGCTTCCTGCTATTGCTAAGATAAAGAGGAAGAGACATTCGGACTGTCCCATTTACTTTACAGCTTTTTTTACTTACCTGCAGACGCGCTTTTTTATTACTATTTACTACTAAATCATTTCTCATTATATTACTAGCTATATGCTTCTTAATTGTTATACTATACCAACGTCATCTTCACCTCAATTCACTTTCTCAATTATGTACACTCGTATATTTACATGAAATTAAATGTATATATCGTATTTAACATATATTTTTTCAAGTACTTTTTTATTCTTGAACCAATATGTATTTCACTTAGTTAGTTAGACTGTTATAAAGTTGTAACTGAATTAAAAGATAACAAGTCAAAGCATGACTTGAAATTCAATTCTCCTCTCGTCTATGCTTATTGATATTGTGCAGTAAAGTGTGTGGGACATTAATGAGATTTGAAACATGATGTGTAAAAGTGGCACACAAAATAAATAGATCAAATATTTAATTTGATATTTGAAAAATAAAATTAAGGATATTTAACAATTAAAACCAGCTGAAGTTTTTAATTTTCAACTATCAATTTTAGTTTCAACTTTTTATTTTATTTAATTTGAATCATTTTCTTCATTTTATTTTATTATAAATTTATAAAATATTAAAAAATATTGCCATATAAAAATAATTACAAAAAATAAAATATTAAATTTTAATTATTTTAATAAAATTTAAATATTATAAAATTATAATTTATTTACTTATAATAATTTAATAATAGTGTTTAAAAATAGTTGTTGTGAAAAATGATTAGTAGTGATCAATTGTCAAATACGATTACAGCGATCTAAATAATCAGTTGATGACATTTTTCAAAGGTGGGTGGTCGCTGGTGCTTACAGTATGCGGAGGTGGTGATGTATGAGGTGATCGGAGATGGTGGCGGTGAGTGATCGACGATGCGAGATAGTAATTAGAGGTGGGTTGTTGGTGATAGATATGGTCATAGATTATGATTGGTATTGAATGGTCAATGGTGACAGTGGTGATCGGAGATGTTGATGACGATTGTTATAAAGGAATGATTGATGTCAAAAATGAATGATAGACATAATAAAAATAGTTAACGGTGGTCAAATGTAATAATAAGTAATTCAGAGGTGGTGGTACTTAATGGTTATTAGGTGATATCCACCCATTTGCATCAAAATCTAAGAAACTTACACAAGTAGGTACTACAATTATTAATAAACATTACTTGAAGCACCCAACCATTTTGCTAATAAAGATAGAAAAGGTAGCACATTGATAAAACATATGGTTTGTTGTTTCATTTAGGCCACATCCACGTACACATAAATTGTGCTTCAACAAGCTATCATCCGAAGGAATTCGATGATGAATTAGCTTCGAAAAAAATAATATGACCTTGGTCGATGTGAAAGGATAAGAAGCCTTATTGTTAAAGATCACTACTCCACCACATGGATTATCCCCCTTGCCAACTTCATCACACACTTACTCTCTCAAACTAAACCTTTCCAATTCATTGAAAAGCTAAACAATATTTTATTTCTTCCACGAAACAACTCTCTCGTCCACCTTAAACACCATTCACTGCCTACTTCACTACTACTCCTAAGTTTCCACATATTTGCTTCATTTCCCAACACAATTCAAACAATCCCTTCCAGATAGGTAATTCACCCAAACACTAAGGACAATTGTCATAACAATTTTAAGCAATTTTTTAGGATGAGTAAAACGTAGACTAAACATGACGTTCTCTTTCCTAGTTAAAATTATCTAAATTAAATCATAGTGTTTTTATCAAATAGTATTTCGTTTTATATTCTTCTAATATTTTTAAGAATGGCACTGCTAATATATATTAAATTTCATTGAAAATATTTCGGTGAACCAATGTTTAAAATATTTATTTGAAATATAATAATTAAAAACACTATTCATCAAAAGTAAAATTTTGCGATTTTCAAAAGAATTTGACATAATTGATATAAGACAAAATTAATTTAAAAAGACAGATTTATTTTTCTTTATTTTTGGAATTAACATCGATCGTTGATTATCTAAAACTCATAACAAACATTAAGAATATACTTTTGAAAAAATATTATCTAAGATAAATGAATATTTGGAATCAGTTTGATGCAATATTAGTCTATATAAATGAATTTTGAAGATATAATATTTGGTTTAAGAGGTAAGAATAGTAGAAAGAAAGGGGATTCCGTGCAGCATAAACCTATGTTCACAAATATTGATCGTGAGTAGAGTAGGTAACTTGTTTTCTCTCCCTCGATTTGATCGTTCCTCACACACTCACTATTTATTAGTAGTAGTAGTACACTACTCTCTCTCTCTCTCTCTCTCTCATTCACTCACTCATAAAACTTACTTGTTCTCTTCTCTCTCACTCCACTGCTTTTGTATGGCAGGGTATCAGTGGCAGTGCAGAAAAAGGAAGGAAGGGAGAGTTTTCATTGGGAAGGTAAAACCCTTTTTTGGCACCAATATCTCTTCCTCTCCCTTCTTCTCTAACTCAAGTTTATTTCATCCTACCTCTATGCCCCGCGTGCACTCTTCTGTTCCTTATTTCACTCTTCATACATAACCTTCTTATGTCCACTAGTTACTTACTTACTCATTAATAAATGCTTTAAATGTATCCTAAGATAGATTAACACTCATTTTCCAAAGGAAATCTCTGCAGGCTTTTGCCAGTAATAGTTCGAGAAACAAAACAAAACAAAACAAAACATAAACCTTCTCCATTCATGTAACTGACTGTAACTATACCCTCCATCACACTATCACTATTTCTGTAAAAAATAAATAAAGCCTGTTACTTTTTTACCATAAAACCCGGGGGTGACCCCTTCAGTATATCATTCAGAGTAACCAACCCTATTTTAGAGAGAGATAGATAGAGTGAGAGAGAGAGAGAGAGAGAGAGAGTAATAAATAGGAAGTGAATGGTGTGTGAAGAAGTAGCATAATATTGATTGATTCAATATGGAGGGTAGTTCTAATGGAACATCTTCTTATGTTATGGCTTTTGGAGAAAACAGTGGTGGGCTATGTCCAATGATGATGATGCCTTTAGTCACTTCTACTTCTCATCATGCAACTACTACTCATCATCCATTAAATAATAATAATAATAATAATAATAATATTAACACTACTAATACCACTAATGCAAATACAAACTCTCTCTTCCTTCCTATACCTTCCACTAATAATAATAACCTCTTCACCAACTGTAATAACACTACTGTAGGTAACAATACTACCTCTTCTATCATGTTTCACAACAACAACAACAACACTCCTGGTTTAGGTTACTATTTCATGGACAATAACAACAACAATGGAAGCTCTTCTTCCTCTTCTTCTTCTGTTAAAGCCAAGATCATGGCTCATCCTCACTATCACCGTCTCTTGGAAGCTTACATCAATTGTCAAAAGGTCAGGAAACTTAATTTAATTTGGTTTATTTTGTGAGTGATAATGTGTACTTTTTTGTTTGACAAGTTTGGATCTGATGAGTTTTGTTGTTGTTGTATATTTGTACTTTGAAACTGTGTGGCCTTTTGTTTCCATTTATTAATAATATTGACAAACAACTAGGATGTATATTAAAAATAACTTCAAACAAAGTCAAAACCCTTTTAAGCATAGATGATAAAGACACTTCATCTTACCAATTTTTTATTTTTTAACTTTGTGACAATTATTTTAGGTTGGAGCACCAGGTGAAGTGGTGGTGAGGTTAGAAGAAGCATGTGCATCTGCAGTGACAATGGGTGGAGATGCAGTTGGATCAGGGTGTTTAGGTGAAGATCCAGCTTTGGATCAGTTCATGGAAGCTTACTGTGAGATGTTAATTAAGTATGAGCAAGAACTTTCCAAACCCTTAAAGGAAGCCATGCTTTTTCTTCAAAGGATTGAGTCTCAGTTCAAAAATCTCACTATTTCTTCTTCTGATAATATTGGTCATAATCTCTCTCTCTCTCTCTATATATATATATATATAGATATATTTGTCTCCTTAATTAAATTTTTTAAACCATAATATATATCCATGCATGTCTATGTGTTGAGGAAGTTTGTGAGTTTTGTTAATTTAAGTGCATGGTTTTTTAAATGAATTAAATTAAATTGAAGCTAATGATAATAAGATCTACTTTTTCTTTCCAACTTTTTAAAAAATAATTCTTAATTAATTATTAGTATTGCTTAATGATGTTTTATTTTTGAAGCTAGCTGAAATTTTGTTTCTTTGCATATTTATAAGTGAGTTTGAAATACTACCAAATATGCCCTTAAATTCAAAATGTTTCTTTTCTGATAAAAAGGGTAGATGGTGATGTGTGTAGTACATATTTTTGTTTTCTTGGTGTTGGTGCATTGAAGGAACTGAACTATATTGGTATCTTGTTAATTCGTCGTTTCTCGTTTCATTCATCTGGTTGTTTTTCTTGGAAATATAAGAGTTGCCTCACCATCACGTAGTTTATCTAAGTACTTTCCCCATTTGATTATGTTTCAGAAACTCTCAGGTTTCGATGCCTTTTGTGTTGTATTTTTTTAATTATAATAATAATTATTATTACTTAAGATTCTACTTAAAATGAAATGAATCCAAAGATTGGAGGTGAGAGGAAAAGGAATTTAGGTTTTGTAAATAGCCAATGGATTAGGGTTTCTTCTGCACTTGTTTCAAGGTTTGCACTTCAATAGATACACAAGTTTGTTTCTAATTGAAATTTGAATGCTAAATGGAGATTCTGTTGTAGAGTAGCTAGCTGCAAAGAGGTCAAGTATATTTCTTTTCTTTTGGACAAATGAAGAGTGGATTTTATGAAATAAAATTCCAAAGTCAATTGGATTATTTCTCAATACTAATACTCCAGAATGAAATATAAGCAAAAATAGTAGTTGAAAAGTTGATGTATCGAGATTAAGTTTTTAACTGGATTCGTTAATCTATTTTGTTTATATTTTATTTCAAAGTAGTATGGTTTAATTATCAACAAGAGAGAAAGAGAAAGGGAGCATGTATATATCAAATTTTAGTCTTACATGTTAAAGCTAATAGGATAATTCATCTTTATTCTACAAGAGGCTTTTATATTTTGGATGATCATGTGATGACTCCTTTATCAAAGGCAATCTTGGGGTTTAGATCCCAAACTGTTGCACCATGCAATGAGAGTAGAAGCCATTGAGAGAGAAATTAGTCATTGCTCATTTATTGTTTCTTTGTCAAGGATCCCTGTCGAGGCCGATCAACATATGTAGTTACAACAGTCTTTTTTTTTTTATGATAGTCGTTTATTAGCAATTTGATCATTTGTTCCTATCCTTTTTAATTAAAATGAAGTTCAATTTTACCACTCAAAAGAGTAAACATGTGCATTGTCGCTGTAAGTACAACTCATATTTAAGAAAACATAAAAGAGTAAACATGTGCATATCCAAAAATGAGAATAGTATACATTGTTTGTATATCAATCATGCCCTTTTGAAATAAGTTTGATTAGTCACATGAAAAGAGATTATGTTATAATGAATTAGTTTCTTTTTGGGACTCAAGCTATGATTTGTTATTTCGACCTTAAGTATAATGATTGAATATTAGTTTTTCCTAGTTACTTTTTCTCAAGGTTCCGTGTACACACATGACACAACTCCCTATAATTGGAATATTTAGAATATTTCCTTAATTTGTACTATAATTTCTTAAACAGTGTAGTTATATGTGTTGTCATCATTCTGCATTTATTTGTGTCTGCAGGTGAAGATGCATGTTTTAATAATGCTTGTTAGAATCATGTATGTGTGTTTATTAGAATATATTATAAATAAATAAAAAACTTGTTTGCTTGTCTTTAACTGAAAATGGATAAACACTGTCATGCTTTTATCTATGTTGCTTTTCCACCACAAGTTATAATGCTTGTGCTATATATATAAACTGTCAAATCTATATGCTGAATGAAGGTTACAATTGAATTTGATGAACATCAATAATTTTGGTCAAACTTTGCTGCTAATGACTATGATGAAAATAAGTAAGAACTTTATTGCATAATGCCCTGGATATTAACATGACCAAGCTTTTAGTGAATCATTGTTTTTCAAGCATCCAACTATGTATGTCTAAAAGAAGTAGTAGTAATAGTAACTTTAATTTCCACATTGATTTCCAAAGTTTACAACAGCCTCTTGTAAGCAATTCAATGTTGTCCATCTTTATGTTCATGTTCCCACCTATTTTTGTAGTTCATGTTTGTTTTTCAATTATTGAAGTCTACCTGTAGTAATGTACTGTCTTGCCCTTCAAAACATAACATTGCAATAATTTTTTCTTTTTTATAAATAGTTGATACAATTGTCTATAGTGGATTTGAACTTTGTTCCTTGAATTCCTAGGCAATATTTAATTATCCTCTAGGTTTGACTAGGGCTGTATTCGGAACATGTTTCCCTCCACAAGTAATGTTGGTGAAGTATACCTTCACGAGGAAGTGGAATAAACTTTTTTTAATCTTTAACTTTGTCTTCTTTGAAGGAAAAGGAGTGTGTCCATTATCTCATGGCTTAGATGCATGGAACTAGCCTTGGGAATGAATGATGTTTAGATAATGGGTTCTCCCAGCTCTTTATCCTATGCACCAGTTTATGTGCTAATTTTTCATGTGCTGAATTAATTATTTCCCAATGATTGAAGGTTGTACTTTTAGCTATCCTTTATTTTTTTTAATCATATATTCACCCTTGTGCTAGTTTCAGCTGGCACCAATAATTAAGAATGGTTTAAAAAAAGAAAGATTCTACATTCATTAACTGTGTTGATTTACTTGTTAATTGTGAATTCTTTAAGGAGTCCAAATTTTAATTACTTCTACTCACTAGTGGAATTTAGAGGTGTATTTTGACCGAATAACATTTTTGGATTTGTCAATCCGGAGGTGTATTTCGGAAGTTTTTGATAACATAGAGGGTGAGAGAAGAAACCACCGGTGGAATTTTAGCACAAACCCAGTTAATTGATTGTTTATGAACCGGATTTTAGTAGCAAAGGTTGGTGTGGCCCATGTCCAAAAATTTGAAGATTGTAGTTGATATTCCACATAATTAGGCTCTATTTGGAAGTTTGGAGGAGATAGAAGGGTGTATAGGAAAATATAGATAAATTTTCACGTTTTTTGAGTGTTTTTGCAGATAATGAATATATCTGAATTTCAGTTTCTATATAAGTTTGTTTTGTATACAAATTTAATTGTTGAGTAGATTTGTTGGAATAAGGGTGAGTGATTGGCCCACATTGTCTATAAATGGGCGAAATGCTGGTATATAAGAGTGAAATAGTGTCTCAAACTCTTGTTGATCTCGGTGCTACCTCGGCTCCCCAACAAAATTGTATATACTGGTAGCAACTATTATTGGTTAGTTGTTTCTAATGATGATTATTAAATTGATTGATATGATGATTAGGTTGTAATGAAGGTGGAGGAGATAGGAATGGATCATCTGAAGAAGATGTTGATGTATACAACATGATAGATCCTCAGGCAGAAGACAGGGAATTAAAGGGTCAACTATTGAGAAAGTACAGTGGATACTTGGGGAGTCTGAAGCAAGAATTCATGAAGAAGAGGAAAAAAGGAAAACTACCAAAAGAAGCAAGGCAGCAATTACTTGAATGGTGGAGCAGACATTACAAATGGCCTTACCCTTCTGTATCTACTCTCTCTCTCTACCCTCATTCCTACTTTTTTGATTTTTTATATCGCTAAATTGCTAATTATATTTGGTTATTCTTATGAATAACAGGAATCACAGAAGCTGGCACTTGCAGAGTCAACAGGTTTGGATCAAAAGCAAATAAATAACTGGTTTATTAATCAAAGGAAAAGGCACTGGAAGCCTTCCGAGGATATGCAGTTTGTTGTGATGGATCCAACTCATCCACATTATTACATGGATAATGTTCTCTCCAATCCATTTTCCATGGATCTTCCTAACACCTTGCTCTAGATATTAATTATTACTTACATTATTACACCTCCCTGCTTCTGCTTAACTCTCATCTCCCTCTTAATTAACTATGTCTTCTAAGACATTCATATGTCACTTCCAAGTTAATTAATTATAAAACCTTATAATATTATATATTCATATTAATCCATTAATATATATTAATGTTTTTTAAATATTAATTAAGCATGTTGTATTATTATAGATTTCAATACCATATCCATGTGTACGCAGCTGGTTTTTAGATGGTTCTTTATGAATATTATAAATTAAATTTCTAATTAAAATTTCAAGCTTACCTATAGTATCTTCTGATCTATCATACTATGTGTCATTTCCAAAATATAACTAAGCAACGAATTAGTTTTGAGAATCTGAATTCAAGTTGTAATTGAAAATGGTTGTATTTTATGCGTGTTGAAAATTATTTTCTGATCTAAATTTGCATCATGCATGTCTTCGATTAAATCTAAATTTATATTAATACAAAAATTAATAGCATAATGAAATATTCGTGGCCTCAGAATTCGAAATCCAACGTGTTGCTAAAGTGGCTGTCATATTTGAGGACGAAAATTTAACCATATATCCTTACACCTTATAATTCTACTACCATAAATTCAATTAAATCTAATTTCACTCATGAATCTTTTAAAAAGTTTGATTTTTCTTTCACTCAACAAAATTTTTGGAACAAAGAATTATTTATAAAATATGTAGCAGAAATTTCAATTATTGAAATTTTTGGAATATTGTGTTACCAGAAATTATAAAATCGACTTTTTACTAAATTTCAGAAATTGCAAATTTTACAATTTTTAAAATATTTTGTTGTGAAAATTTACTTTGAAAACTTTTTGAAAATTGTGATTTTACATTTGTGTTCCAGAAAAGTTAGTGAGAATGAATAATTCAAATTCTTTTTATTTATGTATGTTTGTTTAAGATTTAAAAGAAAAAATTAGTTTAAATAGGTTAT
>JBBPBT010000659.1:4141200-4156190 GCA_037974875.1 Cicer bijugum
TTGATATTTTATGTTTTTAAAAATCAACAATGTTATCTTTACTTTTTGTAAAAATTCAAAAAAATTATCAAAAATTTCAAACAAACCCCATAAAATTAATTATCATCCTCAACATAATACAATTTCATCAAATTCATAACTTAAATCTTTAAATAAACTCATATTTTCATCTCTAACAACATCAAATAAAGAATGACAAATATGAGTTTATTTGAATATTTGAGTTACAAATTTGATGAAATTTGTTTTATAATAAAGAGTATAATTAATTTTATAGATTTTGTTTAAAAATTTTGATGAAAATTTGAATTTTTGTAAAAAAAAGATAACACAATATTTTAAAACATAAAAAATTAAATTATGACTTAAAATTAAAATAAATGACCAAATAAAAAAAAATAATAATAAAGGACTAAAACGTTAACTGAAATTAAGCTGGACGTATTTACCCTATAATATTTTTAAAGTATTATGTCAAATTTTACACGATAATAAAAAAAATTACAAAAGTGAATTAAAAAGATAATAAAAACTTCAAATTTTTTTTTTATAGGGAAATAAATTTTAAAGTTTGAATAAAGAAAAATAATAATTATTAGGTGTAGAATTTAAAGTTAAATATTCTAGAGGGCCGATTATAACCTAAGCCCATATAAGCCCAGTCGCGAGGGCTTTGTTTTTGTTGAGCTCACCACCAACTTCGATGGACATGGTACTCGCATAATAGAATCCAACACGAAGAAACAAAGTTCAGATTCTTAGTCTTATGTTGATGCCGCAACTAACTCAAGCTTTTAATCATTACTTTTAGCTATACTTCTGCGTTCTGTTGCCGGTAATCCTTCTACTTCTTATCGTTTTGCGAATTGCTATGGGACACTGTAACAGAGAAAATTGCCTTGAGTTTTTATGTTGCTTACAATGTGTTCGATGAAATGTCTTCCTCAACTCTTTGATTTATTTTGCATTGGATTTCATTACATGCTTCATTATTTGCGGCACTTCATCTAATTTCACATTTGACCATTGTTTGTTGCTCTGAACTTGGAATGGGCAGGTATATATATTAACTTGCTTTCCAATTGAATTGTAGATTGTTTGCTCAGTTATGGCGGCTTTGATCTCAAAAAGGTTACTACGTTCTTATGGGTCATTGCATTCACTAGGTCGACGGTGTTTTGATTCACCTATTGCTGGGTTTAATTCGCTTCATAAATCACATGGTGAGGTTCTTTTTGCCTTAAATTTGTTTTTTTATTTTCCTTCTTTGATGTTTTTTTAGCTTTATCAATCTTTATGTGTACTTTTTTTCTTCCTAAAGCAGATATATGCAGCAGTTTATCTGGGGAGAAAGTGATTTCATCACAACGTATCTTGGTACATTATCACATTGCTATTACATTTATTTTTTGTTCTATTTTTGTAACTTCTTTAAGAATGAATATTTAACCATTGCAGCTCTCTCTTATGCTGGTTGTTGTGATTATTGTTTATTAAAGTGGTATGGTGTATTTAAATGTAGACCGGATCAATGATCCGACGTTTTTGTACTTCGAATTTAACTCCCGGGGACGGTGAAGGTGCATTTCCATCTGACTTATTGTCCAAAAAGCCTCTGGCAACATCTGAACGTGATATAGGTATGAAGATTAGTTAGAAGCATTTTGTAGTACGCATTGCTCCATCATACTTTGCCTGATGCAAGCTTTCTCCAATGATCATCTAAAATGCACTTCTTTGTATATCATTACATGTCAGAACTTACTGTATTTTTTTTCTAAGAACCATTTTGTACCTAAGTTTTGACATGATTCATGCATTGTGCCCTGTAACTCAGATCTTAATATCTTATAGATTGTTAATGATATGCTTCTGCTCTGAAATAGAAGGAATTTGTGGCCAGCTTTTAATTTGAGGTCTTCCACCATAGTGGCATAGTCATATATTGGATTTTTTTTTTAAATTTCTAGTATCTTGTGTTTGTTAGCATGTGCTTTCACTAGTTCTTGCTGAACGTTTTTGTGCTCCTACCTTTTTTCAGATAATGCATCTACCCCTTTCAAAATGTGAACAAAACAGATGTTTTATATTTAAGCCCGTATTTACAAATCAAAGTTTTGAGTACATCTTTGATAATGTTTCCTGTTTATTTCACTATCTACCATCTATCATGGCAATTCATCTAGTCTTCTTTGTGGCATGAATTTATACTGTTTCAATTAGATCCAATTATGTTATTAATGTGGTTCATTATGCTGTAGGGCTTTGTCAGGATCTTGTAATTCCAGTTTCCAACTTTCATAACGAAGACAAGGGCTTTCTGGTTTTAGCTGGAGATGTTTTCGATTTGCCTATTCGGAAGGATATTATTCATCGTGTTGTTAGGTGGCAGCTTGCAAAACGCCAACAGGTATTGACTGCATAATGTTTTTGAATCATTGGACTGGGACATGTAATCCAGAGGAAATGCTATAAATCTTAGGCTGCATTAATCCATATATAGGCCTAAAAGTTTTTGGGTGCATTCAATTGTTGAATTGTGGAAAGAATCTTTTTTTCACTTTCATCATTCTGAATTGCACAGATGATTGTTTGTGAGAAGGGAGTGGAATAGTGGGTTGGAATAGCAAACACGCACTTTGATTTTTAACACTGACTATGGCTTGTCATGTCCAATCTGATGTCAAAGGATGAAATGTTTCAATTGATGTTTTATCATTTATTGCGTTAAACCTCTTAATAATATTTATGTGTTCATAGGAACTTAGTTTCACTATTAGAGAAATGGAAGACTAGGCCGTTACATTATAATAGAATTCTGGAATACTTTGACAACAGTTATTAGTGAAAAGTTACATGATAGAGAGACTCCAAGTCTCCGACCCCACCCTATGCCTCTCTACACAATTCTACCTGCATTGCGTCTTTTCTTCCCTATGCATTTGACATTATCTTTAACTTAATTAGCTCATTTTTCAATCTTCTCTCCCTTGCTGCCACATGTCAAGGAAGTCACTAAACTAAATTACTGCATACAATATCATAGCCTTTAGTATATGTGGGCATGATCGATATATAATGGCATTGGATATATAAATGATCTATTAGTATGGATACACATTGTCAGCTATGAAATTTTTGCTTTCGAATGTTATTTGTTTGCTCATTGGTTTTGCCAACAGGGAACTCACTCGACAAAAACTATTAGTGAGGTCAGTGGGACTGGGAGAAAGCCTTGGAAACAAAAAGGGCTTGGTAGAGCAAGGCAGGGTACATTGCGTGGGCCTCATGTATGGAACATTCTTTAAACGAAATCCAGCCTATATTTATTCTTCCTTTCTTCACAGTTACTCCTACTCCTATTCGGTAATGGAAATTAATAAATTTAATTAATGACAACAGTTCAGGGGTGGTGCCACGAAGCACGGTCCTAAACCCCGAAGCCATGCCTTCAAACTCAATAAGAAGGTTCGGCGACTGGGACTAAAGATTGCTTTGTCAGCTCGTGCCGCAGAAGGAAAGGCAAATCTCTTCCTCTAACCTTGTCTTTTTCCTTGCCTTGTTTATCTAAAATTAAATAAATGGAAAAGACAGGTCTAAATTATTCTGTCTGCTACATGTGTTCACATTCTTGCTTATACACAATATAGTGATTTTTACCTATAGAAAATTTCATTTCTAAAGTGTATAATTATATTGTTCAATGGTTTAGCAGCCAAACTGTCAAGATACACAATATTCTTATTTCTTGTAGGGGATTCTTTGGTAATACGTTGTGTGAATTTACTCAGGCTTCGTTTTTACTCCTTTTTTGGCTATAAATTTTTATAATTTAAGATTATTTGTTTCATATATTTATAAAAATAACCAATGTTGTCTGTTCTTCTAAAGAACCACCTCATTTCTACAGAAAAAAATAGACTGCAATGTCTTCACAGAATTGTTATTGAGATTTGGGATAATTGAAGTAGGAACAAAAATAATTCGGGTTTTAGAGTAAGTCATTATAGCAGCTGATTGCAAAGTCCTAAGGAGCATTTATACTACTTTAACTGTACTGCACTATTCCCTGTCCAAAGTGCCTTCCCCCTCTAAGCTCTGTCAGAGCTCTAAAGTATGGTCAATAAAGGGTGACATGCTAGTCACATGACTATTTAATACAGTACAACCATGTATCCAAACATAATGAGAATCAAGAAAAAAACGCAACAAAGAAAAGGACAATGCTAATGCTCCTGCACTTCGGCTGTCTTTATTTGCTTTCTTTTTATGAGTTTAATGATAATTTTGGGTATCTGTTATCTCTATCCTTATATCGTATTCTACAGTTTGCATTACCAAAATGTCTTGTTGGAATTCTGGTAGAGTATACGGCGCTCTTTTGATTTCTTTCATCCAATAATTATCTTTTTATACTATTTGCAATTCTTTTTTCATGTATTTTATTCTTGCATTATATTTTAAATACGAGTTTGTGTTTGTCTTGTGTAACACTGGTATCTGACACATTGTTTTGTACAGCTTCTTGTGTTCGAGGATCTGGAGGTTCCCACACATAAAACAAAAACTATTGTGAATTATTTCAATCAAATGGAGGACACCAAGAAACTTCTGCTCGTAGATGACGGTCCCATAAATGAAAAGTTAAAGTTAGCTACACAAAATCTGCATTATGTTAATGTACTTCCAGCCATTGTAAGTATCAGTTTTACCCAAGTTGCTTCTATAATAGTTCACATGGAAGTGATAATTACAACTATGCAGTAGATATCTTTTAGAGTTTATAGTATGTTTCCAAGAGTCCATGCATATCTAACAATAACTGGAAGTCTTATACTAGTAGGTATCAATAATCAATTAACACCATGGAGCATTTGAGCTCCATCAAGAAACCAATTTTGAAGTAAAACCATTTAGTCGAACAAGGTCATTTAAATTATTTAGAAGAGTTTCCACCATCTTCTCCTCGATTATATATGTACTTAATTTTCTTCCAGATATTTTCATTCGTAATATTATATATGTACTCATCCAATAGAGCATTTTCATCATATCTATGCTTATTTTTTGGCTCCTATTGGTACTTGACTGTTAAACTTCACCGCCTTAACAACATTGTTGTCTTATAATGATCTAATGGAATCTTCTTATTGAGTTTGGTAGTGTTAGAAACCCAAGAATTGATTGAAAAGAATATGCTATTTTTATTATATAGAAAAGATAAAAGAGAAGAGCAGAGAAGTATCTCCTCCAAGGGTTTCCCCTTCACAATAGAGTCACTACTCTATTGACTAAACTTTACAAATATTCAATAATGATCTCTATCCTTGTATTTCCCTATTTATACAAATATTCTCTAACTAATCAAATAACTAACTTTTCTAACTAATTCTCCTTATCCTATATGCTTACTAACTCCTCTTATCTCACATCATATCCTAACAAGCTCCTCCTTATCCTATCTCTGACCAGAAAGTGTAACTTAAGAGTAGAAACTATGATTGAAGCATCTCTCCATTTGTTTGAATGACATCTTCATCAGATTCTCTAACACTTTGTAAAATGGACCTAAAATAGTTAAATTGTACAACTTGCGTTATGATGTTATAATCCCGCTTTTTCGCCTTAGAAATATCCCTAACTCATGTGTTATATACTGTTTCTTGCTCCCACTCAAATTACTCCATCGGAAACCTGTTAATTCAATAGCTCCTTTGATAAAACTATTTAGAATTTACTCATTCTGTTGACTATAATATCACTCACAAGAATTAGGTAGTGAGGCTCAAACACTTGGATGAGCAAAATAAGTACATGCAATACTAAGGTAAATAGATACAAAACTCAAAGTGAATCCTTGCTCCGAACATGTGGTTTATAGGGAATCTTCTTCTACGCCTCCATTAAGTTTGCACAATAGTCACTGTCCCATCTTATGTATCCTTTGTTCCTCGAGTATTTAACACATTACAAACACTTTTTTCTATATCAATGAAGACCATGTGCTGAATATTTTGTTTCTTTCAGTTTGCAATAGGTTTATAATTATAGCCACCATGGTTGACCTCATTGACATGTTTTTGTAGGGCTTAAATGTCTACAGTATTTTGTTGCACGACACTTTGGTGATGTCCAAAGATGCAGTGAACAGAATTGTTGAGCGCATGCACACTCCAATAAAGCATTGAGGCAGTAACTGCTTCTTTACTCCGCGTCATTTACTCGGAATTATGAGCAGAATCCTGTGTCTACATTTCTGTGACACAAAGCGATCCAATGATAATACTTTGCAAGAGGTTTCTGATAAATTCATGCATGCAAAGAAAGTTGTAATTTTTATGGTGTTCAAGATTAGAACTTAGGAATTGGATGGTGGAATTTTAAGTGATTAGGTCTGTTATGGTTTCCAATGGTATCTCATTTTTCGGCAAATGCATAGGATCTGTATAACCAGCATGTCATTCGCATCCTCTATTCATGGATTTAACAAATTATTTCCGTTGGTTTTATTTATTTATTGTATCATATGCTGTGCAAGCATTTGAATATCAACCTTTTAATGAGAGAAAGGATGAAGGATAACATATTTCTCCGTATTTGGAGGTTAAAGTAGGAAATGGAAATCATTTGTTGTTTAGGAGATAAAAATAAAAGATGCTGATTGTGAAATTAGATCTCTTACATAGATTTTATGTCGTCAGTCTTATAGTTAAAGCACAAGCCATATATAATTTTAAAATTTCAACTGAAAATAATTTATCTTTAGAATTTGAGGGGAAATAATGTTTAGTTTCATGTAGAGGAAGAAGGAATACTTTTCCTTCTCGATTAAAATTATTTATATTTTATATATAAAACATCAAACTACTGAAAAAAGTATCGAAGTTATCTAATTTTTTTGGAGTAAATCTAAACAGGGTCAAGACAACATATGTACACATACGCACACACTAACATACTAAATTTGTTTGCCTAAGCTGTGTGAAAATATGTAGGGTTAAATATTGAGTAGGTTGGTTTAATTGGAAAAGATGAATTATCTTATAGTAAGATCTTAGGACTTTTCATGTGAAAAGTTTGTAATAGTTTATTTTCATAATATGAAGGGAATTGAATTTTATTAAAATTTGTAAGAAGTTAAATGAGTACAATATTTTCACGTCACAATCATTGTTTACCGGATACATTAGAAATGTAGTCATTGGCCCATTGAGACAAGGATGTGAATTGCATATTCTGAAGCTACCCCACTAATCAAACAGCATTTTTTTATTCAATCAACTAGTAGCTCATGTTGGATAACACATGTGGGAGCTGGTCAGATATTTCTTTAAGTATAAAATAGATACTAATAAACTTGCTTATTGATCAGAGAAATATATACTTTAAAATGACTGATTGGAGTGTCATCTAACTGTGTCCCTGCAAATATAACACGACTCCAAGTATAAAGAAAGAATATAAAGTTGATTTGATAACTAAAATAGAAGAATTATCGCGTTCTTAAATTCGATTTACACCTCAAATATAATATTAATAAATTAAGAGTTCAGATATTAACATCGGCATTTTAAATAAAAACAAAAATCCCAACTAATTAAAATATATGTTCACATGTTACTTGTGAGTTCTTTTTCGTAACAAATAAGGTTGCTCTATTTGAAATATAAACCATGATGTGACATTAAAAAAAAAAACCATATTTGAATGATACAAAACCGTATATACTTATAATCCATTATAAGAAACCAAAACATAATATTCCTATTCGCTATATAAAATGATTAAAAAAATAATAAATTAAAAGCATATATTTTCAAAAATAATTCAAGTATCATGCAGAAGAAAAATAATGCTACTAAAAATGAATGCTAAACGCCAAAACACAGTCTCTGGTTGGTAAGTGAGAACAGCTAGCTACAAAGAAGAAAAGACACCTGATATTATGCACTCACCGCCATAATAATCCAAATCATCACAAATATCAACCACTCCAGTGTTTGCCAATAAAGCTTTAGCTCATAAAGTTGTTTTATAAAATTTAAAAAATAACTATCATTCTCGTCAATATGAGAATGGCTTCAATTAAATTACATTATATTGCACCATGATTAGTTAAATATACAGTTTATTTTCCAAAGTATTTGATGGTGTGTGAAAAATTCCAACACACATAATTACAAATATCTTGAATATTTGGTACATTTTCACAAACTTCTACTCTTTCCTGTGTCCTATATTTTTTTTAAGTCGAATAAATTCACCACTTTACACAAAATTGTAAAAAAGAGTTAAGAGGCACAAACTTTTAAAATGACATGTCCATGGCCTCATGGTCTGGAGTCTTGTAACCAAAACCATATTCATCACTTGGTCTCCTTTTAACCACACTTGCTCTTTGCACCAACCGCACCAATGCTTGCACCACCTCAGACATTGGTGGTCGAAATTCCGGTTCCGGCTGTACACAATCAAAATTATTGAGAATCATATTTTCAAATATATGAAGAAGGCAACTCAGATAATCAGAGATATTGATTAATATTGTAAATTATGAGATATTAAATTTTAATATTTGGTTTAGGGTAGGTGAGGTAGCTTTTGCAACATGACCAAGTGCAATAACAAAAAAGCCAAACTAGAATAGAGACACAAAGGCCTAGATGGACTAAGTTCCAGGTAATAAAATAAGTTGGCAGCCCTTATGTTTGTTTTGATATTGCATCATTTGAAAAGATTTACGTCCCCGAATTTGTAGTCCAATGGTCTGGGATGGGCCGGGCCGGGCCGCTGAAGGGTTTTCCCCATCCCCTAACAAATTACTAATTACTAACATTTGTTTATCCAAATAAAACGGACAAAGAAATGAAAAGTTTTACCTGAACACAGAGGGCAATGATATCAGCAAAACGAGACAGCGACTTCGCAGGATACATGCCATTCAAACAAGGATCAACCATTTTGGACAAGGCATCTATATCATGAAGCTGTGGAGTAGCCCATCTCACAAGTGACTGTTCAGCTCTAACTCTTGAACTAAAGTTAACAAAAATTAGAGTTGGATGTAAGAAGCCATGCAGAAAAGATAGATAATAATCAAACAAAAACATTAAAATCATCGTCTCCACAGATCAATCTCCATACACTCACCTGTCAAGTGGCTTCCGACCAGTTAAAAGTTCGAGCATAACCACCCCAAAGCTGTAAACATCGCTTTTTACAGTGTATACTCCTGATAATGCAAACTCAGGAGCACTGTAACCAAACGAACCGACCATCTGAGTTGATACCTGTTAAACTCAGAGTAAATTATTTAATCTATGTCTTGTGCTAAGAAAATATACTAATCCCATGTGCAGCAATGCATGAAGGAAAACAAACATATTTCACCAACCTGTCGCTCAGTGTTTGGTGTCAGAGCAGCTAAGCCACAGTCGGACAGGTGAGGATTGAGTTCCTCATCAAGTAATATATTTGCTGATTTGAAATTTCTATGTACAACAGACGGCAAGCAAACTTCGTGCAAGTACCTGATAAACAAATCATGTGAAAGTAGTTCGACTTTATTTTATCTTTTGTTATAGAAATAGCTCTATAAGGTGCCTAAGACTGGATGCAACACGCTAAGCTCACCCTACAAAACTAAAACAATAAACTTTGGGGAAAAGGACAGGGGCTGGGTATAATACGTACTCTAAGGCCCGGGCTGTGCCAAGAGCTATGCGTACACGGGCATTCCAAGGTAAAGCTTTACTGCTATCTTCAGCAAAATGGAGTATGTCGTGCAGATTTCCATTTCCAATATATTCATAAATTAGAAGCCGTTGGCCATGTTCTGCACAATATCCAGCCAACGTAACAACATTTGGATGCCGCAAGCGTGACATATTCGAAATAGCTTCAAGAAAATTGTCTTCCTCTTGTAAGGACAGTGCTGCGTTGTCAATCTTTTTAACGGCCATTATCTAAACAAAAAGAAAAGTCAGTACTATTAGAATTTTTTGTGTATTAGGGAATACTTTTTTTCTTGAGTTTCAATTTATAAGGAAATAAAAATTTAACAAAAAAATAGAAGAAAACGGAGAGATAAATGGAGAGTAGAGAGATACTTGTAAAAACGCTTGTTAAGTACCAAAGTTTAAGCATAATGAGTAAAAATTCCCAAGCTAATAGTGTGAAAGTCGATAACAAATGCAACATTAAAATTTAAAAGGTTACCTTCCCATTTGAGAATTCAGCCTTGTAAACTCGACCAAGAGAACCTTCGCCGATAATAAATTCTTGACTGAAGCTATTTGTTGCACTTTGGAGAGAAGCGACTGTGTACGATGTTGAAGTAATAGGAGACCTCATCTGCTTTACAGATCCGCTTTTAACAGACATCCTATCCATTGTCACGTTTTCTACAGGAGGACGAGGTTTGAGATCCGTAACAGCAGCAACACTCTTCACTCTCTGCTCTTGCATCTGAGGAGTAACTGCAAGTACAAACCCAAAAGCAAAAGCTAAACTTGTAAGGATGAATATGTGTCGTCCTTAAACTTAAAACAATAAATTCCATATTGACACACAAGTACTCTACAAAGATTAGAACAAATTAGCATATATTCAATATTATACTATGTTTGACAAAGAAACTAAATTACATAATCATATAATATATTTGGAAACAAAAACGCAATAGAAACGGAGTTCACCATTAATGATTCCAGGAGGAAGGCTGCCACTAGAAGTTCTTGCACCCTTTTCTTTTGCTTTTAGCTTTCGGATACAGAAAACAAGAGCAACTAGGATAATAGAAACCACCGATGCTGAACCTAAAACAATCCCCACAATGGCGCCCGTTGACGTTCCCTTACTGCCATCAGAGTTTCGACCATCAGAACCCTGTGTTTTAGTATGCAAACCAGACCCGGAGTGATGATTACTTTTATGGGATCCACTTGGTGGAGGTGAAGTAGATGCTGGTGGCGAAGGAGGAGCAGGGCCATTATCAAAAGAATTTCCATCATATCTATTACGTATTTGGAAGAGTCACATTAACCACACTGTTGAAGTTATGCATTAATAAAATATTGGCATTTTGAAAAATTTATAAATACTCACATAAAATTGTGGATAGAACTAAGCTCATGAGGTATCCATCCACTGAAGTTATTGTTTGCAACATTTCTGAAAATTATAGAGCTAGATAAGAGTGTGACGCGCAGAAAATTCAAGGTCTAAAGGGTGAAGAACTTACAAAGTATCCAAAGGCAAACCGACAAGAACACTAAGAGAGCCAGTCAACTGGTTCTTCTGCAAGAAACTGCAAAAGAAGTTTTGAAAAGCATTAAAAGTTGAATTTACTAAAAAGTTTCTACCAAATCATCAAATAAAATATCATTGGACATACAGAGAAGAGAGATTGGACAGTGAACCAAATGAAGGAGGAAGATCCCCCGAAAAGTTATTATATGATAGATCCCTGCATCATTGAAAATGAAGGCAGGCATTCATCAAATAAAATCAATTGTAAATTTAAGAATATTAGCCAATAAAAGTATCAAATATTTCACTAGTTCCTATGAAGCACTAACACAGACAAAACATACACTATTTCTTAGACTCTGGTGATAATTTGAGAAAATAGAAGTGATTGTATGTAATAGCAAGTGTTAATGTTGTGTCGCTGTCAGACACTACGCTTTCAATTTGAAGTGTCGGTGCTACATAGACTAGTTCCAAAGACTACAGTTTATAAAGTCTACAGAATTATACAGATTTGGTATGAAACTCTTCTTCTCATTCTTGTTCAGTTCTAAACATAAAAAAAGTACAAAATTTGGTTAACCATGGCCAAAAACAGTACAATATGCATTCTTTTCTTAGTCAGAAAACTATGAACTTGAACTAAAGAATCTATGTAAGATATCATCTTACAGGGTACCAAGATGGGAATGATTAGCAAAAACGTCGCCGATTGACAGGGAGAGTGCATTATTGCTCACATTCCTGAAAACCACATGGAAATAGAGTAAGAGTGGCTCCAATGAATGACCAAACTTTATATTATGAAATAATGAAATTGTACATATCCAATAGCAACTTACAGATAATTGAGTGAAACCATGGCAGAAAAAGAATAAGGAAGATTTCCAGTTAAGTTATTTCTTGCAAGATTTCTGATTGCCACAATTGAAGAGTAAAATAATATTACAGATAAAGCATCAAAATAATATTGACCAAGAAATGAAAAGAGCAAGTAATTAATTGAATGTGATATTATTAATATTACATACAGGCTTGTAAGATTTGGTGGCAACTGATAGGGAATAGTATCATGGATCTTGTTGTCACTTAAGTCACTATAAAGTTAAATACGCAACAGAAAAATAGAAAATTAAAAACCAATCATAATGTTAATAAATAGGAAAAATAGTTATGTATAACACAAAATCATGGATTAGAATTATCTCACAGATTTCTGAGTGACATAAGGTCTGAAAGCAAGTATCCAAGAGTTCCATCAAGTCCTAAACCAGAGAGATCACTAACCAGCATAACAAATAAATTAATTTTTTTCAACCATAAACACACTTTTAAAATAAAGTTGTGAATGAAGATTCATGATTGAGAATGCCATACATGGAAACAACAGCTGAACCCTCACAATTTATCCCTTTCCATGACTCTCCACATGGATCACCATCAACTATTTTCCAACCGGTTAGTTTAGTAGGACTATTCAAAGCATTGTACATGACCACAAGAGCTTGAACTATAACAGAGAAAACAACAATAAAGATAAAAAATTACTTCAGTCAATAAACTAAAGACCATATTTTTGGTCTGAAAAAGCATCAACTCATAACTTCATATATTTGCAACATTCCACTAAACAAAATCAAACCCTTCAAAAATCAATGCATTTCTCAAATCAAATTAACTTAAAAATCTCATCTTTTTGGCATGTCAAATCATCAATTAAAAAAAAAAAAGTCCAGTTTTTTTCTTTCATTCACTGCATTTTCTCATACACCAAACAAAGTTTCCCAAGCAGGACGAAAAATCAAATAAAGGGACATCATGGATTCAAATTCAAACAACAACCCACAATGCAAAATCCAAACTTTCCATCAAAACACCGATCAAATCAATCAAACACAAAATGATCAAACCAAAAAGGCAAGAAAAAAAAAAAAAGGAATACCATCAGAAGGGTCAGTGTTGGAAAGGGAAAGAGGAAGAACAATAAGAATGAAAGAGAATGAAGCTAGAAAGAGAAAAAGGGTACGTGACATTGTTGTTTTAGAAGTCAAAGGTGTGGTTGAAGTTAGGAAGAGCACATGCAAGAGAAGAATGGAAGAAGGAGAAGGAGAAGAGAGGACAAAGAAGAAGAAGAAGAAGAAGAAGAAGAAGAGAAAATGAGGTTAGTACAAGAGTAGTTGGGTTTGAGATGGAGACTGGTTGAAGAAGGGAAAGCCATTAAAGAAAGAGACAGATGGAGATTCGAAGCTTGGAGTAATGAAGAGAGAGAATGTGATGAAGAACAAATAAAAAGGAGCAAGCACAATAGTGTGTGTAGTGTGTTTGTTGTGTTGAGTGTGGCAGTGTGTCTGTGTCGGCGAAAATGCATGTGAAGATTAAACAATAATAATAAAATAGAAATAATCTAGTTTACTGTAATGTACAATATGTACTATACTGAACTATACTGCATTCAAATGTAAATTGTTCACAAAAAACAGTGTAAAATGCAAATACATATAAGTTTAAAGATGCGGCAAATTCTAATAAGCACTCTCTTGGTGCCAAAATAGTTGTCGTATTTAAGGTTGTCATACTCGCGACTCGCGAGTATAAATGTAACTGGTAAATTTAATTTATAAATTTATAGGAGTTTATGGATAATAAAAAATTAAATTATTTTTTTATAAATGACAAATAAAGATAATAGAACACCGATTTCGTTAAAATAATTCAACATTTTAATTTTAAACTTTATAATAAAGTTGTTTTTAAAAATTAGACACAATAAAGACCAATTAACACAACATAAATAATGCATCCAAAAAAAATAAAAAGAGACACACATACCAATGTAGAATGCATTCGAGGAGCAAAAACACATCACACAAAGCCATAAGATGAAGGTAGAGGGATAAACTATTATGTTTGATCACTTACTTTTAGGTTTAAAAGAAACGAAAATATGAGTTTAAGAGATGATGATTCACGGCCTTTGGAATTGAAGGAAATGGCGAAGTCGCTGATGCATTTTGAGTATTTTTTTCAACATTTCTAACAAACTCGCGAACTTACTATAGATTTACTATTATGTCAAAGTCTACGTGAGTCTCACGAATCTACCAAGAAAATAATTCCACGAGTAAGTTAACTCGTTTTGGGAAGATGGACTCGTAAATTCGGTCAAGCCAACAAGTTGATTCGTAATTTTGACAATCATCAATGTATTTGTATTTAGATCACCTCCTATTTGAATAAAATATGAGAAGGTTATGTTCATCATTCCACCATTAAAATACAGTGAAATTTATATAATTTAAATAAATAAATAAATGAGATCCAATAGATTTTAATAGTAAGACGATGAATATGTGTTATTTTTTCTAATTGTACCCCAATTAATACAAAGTGTGTTACTTTAAGTTATTATTTTTTGTTTAGTCTTTATAATAATTGAATAAACTAATAGTTAACAAAAAATAATAACGTAAAATTATTATTTTTCTATCTTTTATTATCATCTTTTTTTAATATGTGTAAAATAGTTAAATATGATATTTTTATTTTAAAATGGGAGAATAATTCATATAATTATTTTTATACTATTTAATTGTAATTATTTAATCATTAAAAGATGTAATTTTTTTAGTGAGAATTGATAAACATCGTACTTGAAGTCAAAATAATTAAACATACAAAAATAATATGACATTAAATGATTGAATATTGAGTACTATATTTAATAAAACTCAAGAATATGA
>JBBPBT010000659.1:4162202-4189111 GCA_037974875.1 Cicer bijugum
TAACAGTACTATGAACTTTTTTAATCTCATAATTGTATCAACCCAGTCTTATATCTAAAGACGAAAATAGTAATTTTTAATGCAATTTTAATTTCTTTTTTCTAATTACTTCTTTTAATTATTATTATATGTATTATTATAAAATTATTATTTTTTACTTTTCATTTATAATAAATAAAATACATCAATTATTAACAAAAATAACTTAGTAAAATTATCAATATTTTTAGTTTATTCACTATATTTTTCAATAATTATCAATATGAAATAATCTAATGCAATAATTATTTTGATATGAAGAGAGTAGTACTATTGATTAATACTAATAGTAGTAGCTAATTAAGAGCTATGACCAAGACATAAGTCATGACCTCTTTTTTTAATTTGGAGAAGACTAACTAAATGAGGATGTGTTAAAAAAAAAAAAAAAGAGACACCATCAATGAGCTGGATAAAGAGGCAAAAACGAATTACACTTTTCCCCCAAAAAGACCATGACTTTTAGTTTTTAACCTAATTTTAATTACATTTTCAATTATATAACCAATTATTATATCTCACTTTATATATACGATAATGAAAATAAATAAATAATTAAAGAATAATGATGTTAAATCATCAGTCTATTTTTTTGTATTATTTGTTGTTAATATGTGTAAAATAATAAAATATAATAACCATTTTGTGCAATATATTATAATTTTTATTAAGTTTACCAAAATTCAGTCCCTACAATTGATGAAATCTAAAGCAAAGAATCTTCTCCTGACTAGTTGTGACCCATCTACATCCATCTGTCATCCTTGTATTGTACACAAACATGTGTATGTGTATCACTATAACACGACGGCTTTATTATAATAAATACATCATACTAGTTGAGATATTCATGAATTCACAAAATAAAATGATTTCGGGGAGGGGGGTGGTGCTCTTGCATTTTGGGTCATTGAAGCCCAAAGTTCTAATTGGGCTTAAACCTTGAAAACCCACAAAATCAACAATGCAAAGACTAAACGCAATCTGAAATCTGAATCACCTTCTTGTACTGGTCGGAGAGGGAACGTTGACCCGTACTAAATTTAATTAACAGGTGTTTGGAAATGATTACAAGCAAAGCAACCCTCAGAAAAACGTGGAAATGAAATTATTAATTTTGTAAAGTTTGTTACCAAAAAATGATGCTAACTACGCAACAAACAAAGAAAAAAGCATAGAGCAATAGTGGATCGATTATACCCACCACTGATTTCGATTTCCCACTCGCAATTACAATCATCACCCCCTATATCGCGTATATAAATAAATAGTAACAAAAATGAACAAGAAAACTTTATCAATTTTGATGCGCGCCAGAATGAAGCCTAATGATCGACCTAACCTTTCTATCTCTCCTTTTCCTCTAACTGTTAGTAATCTCTCTTTTTCAATTCAAGTTCACACAAATTTGATTCAATTCTTTCCGTATATTTCATTTTTTGAATTTGATTTCTGTTGACTTTTTTTCCTTTGATTTTGATGAATGAATGCACAACAGAACGCGGAGAGTAAAATGCATCAGAATAATAATTCAAAGGAAAATAAATCGGCAGGAGAAGGAAATTCAGCACCTAATGATTCCGGCAAAACCGAGAGGTCCTAGTTTTGTTTTGTTTTCACATACTTGAAAATTTGCATGGTTATATGATTTTTTTTTATATGCTGATTTGACTTTTTCACAGAGAGTTTAAGCGTGTTCATGATTCAATGCATTCTGCAATTGCAATGAACAAAACGGAAGTTCTAGATGATGTGCTTAATAACTTCTCTGAGGTACTCTAATATTTTTATGATTTTTATCGTGAGAAAACTTTCTTATTTGATTATGTTATAATCATTGCTTAATTTATTTCCATAATGTAATGAATTTAGGTACAATGAAAGGAAAGTAACAATTAATTGTGATAGATAATGATTATCTAGAGTATTTTGTTGGTGTTCATTTACAAGTTTACTATAGTTATTACCAAGTTAACAAACTTCATTATAATTGTGAACTCTTAGAATTTGAGTTTGACCTAATCGAAATTCTAAGATGGTGTGGTATGAGTCTATCTATGATCCATTGGGCGACCCATTATCAGGTCACCTCTATCGGGCCACTTGGTTAAGTTCTAGATGTTTAGCCCAGATGGTGCGTTAAAGAGTTTTACATTGGATGAGGTATGTTCTGAAATGTGTTTATAAGAGGTGGACATGCCTCACCGACTCTTTAACATCAACTGCTATTAATTGCGTTTACCAGTCTTTATAAGTGGTGGGCAGTCTTCACCGACTCGTTAACATCAACTACAGCTATTAATTGCTTTTTTAACTGTCAACTAACTTTTTAACAATCTAATAGTATCTACAAGTGTATGAATGAAATATGATCTTAAACATAAGCTGGTAATAATGTAGGGTTATTTTACCCTTTCTCATGAAAACCGTCGGAAGTTGCTCCTTGCTCTTGCTAGAGACTATGATCTCAATAGATTACAAGTTCGCGAACTGATAAAACAGTACCTTGGTCTTGAAATT
Organism: Cicer bijugum; assembly: GCA_037974875.1. Taxonomy (NCBI): domain Eukaryota; kingdom Viridiplantae; phylum Streptophyta; class Magnoliopsida; order Fabales; family Fabaceae; genus Cicer; species Cicer bijugum. The sequence goes on from JBBPBT010000659.1 coordinate 4,164,762, forward strand.
CCTGCTGGTAAGTGATTTCTACTAGTGTGAATGTGCATGTGTGTAACTCTTTGCATTAGTACTTTCAAAATGGTGTTTTGAGAGAATTGTTTGGGGTTGGCAGACAAAGCTCAAGTGAGTGGCTCTGAAGAAGAAGGCTTGTTTTCTTCTTTCTATCGCATTGAGTGGAATTTGAGGCACGCCCTTCAGCCAGTTTATGAAGTTCTCTTTGATCGTCTCAACACTCACCCTGGAGGATTGAGATTCTTATCCATTCTTCGAGCAGAAATCCTATCTATTCTTGCGTAAGTTAATGTCTATACTGATTGTCGTACAAACTTGTGCACAAATCCTTTTTGCTACGAGGACCTCATTTAAAATAAAAGCATAAAATGTATGAATTTAAGTGCCTACAGTTAATAACATTCCTGTGGAGAAGATAAAAGAAAGTTAAGACAAATGTCTACTTTGCTATCTTGGAATTCTGAATTGTGATGATTCAATTTTTCCACTATGCAGAGAGGAAAATATTGCTTCTTTGAGAGCATTGGATTCTTATTTAAAAGAAAAACTTAGTACGTGGCTTAGTCCGGCTGCATTAGAGCTTCACCAGATTACATGGGATGATCCTGCTTCTCTTCTGGAGAAAATTGTTGCTTATGAAGTACTTCTCTCCGTTTTATCTTTTGATTTTTTCTATAATGTTGCTCTAGTCTTCCGTTGTATGCATAATCTACAATATCTTCTGTAGGCTGTGCACCCTATTAGCAACCTTCTAGATCTTAAGAGAAGGCTGGGAATTGGCCGTCGTTGTTTTGGATATTTACATCCCGCAATTCCTGGTCAGCAGTTCTTCTAACACTTAGTTACCGAAAGATAATTATATACTTGACTATATATCTGGTATCAAATTTGTTTTTGTTTGGCTTCTCTTCAAGTTAGGTTTGTACATCATGAAAGCAATGAGTTTTCGTCGATGATGTCTTTTAAAGACTTCACTTACGATGTTTGATAGCCAAAATATTTCAAATAACTATAAGCTTATCTAGTTGGGAACTAAAGCATTAAAGAGAAAGTAGGGTCGCATTCATTGTGGAAATATATTTTGACACTTGTGGAGAAGACTCACAGAAGCACGAATAAAGTGGTAGGCTAGATAGAGGATAGTTCAATAGTTTGAGGTAAAAGGAGAATGAGGATGACTTAAGACCACACCATTAGGAGAAATTTTGATATAAATGGTCTATCATTAAACATGATTTATGACAGGACAAATAATGACATTGTTTGTTTCATATACTCGACTCATCTGATGAGGAAAAGGCTTTGGTTAGTGTACAAGCTTTTCTAATAATACAATCTACACTTGTTGTTACTTGTTACAGTTTTATAATCCATTATGGTGCTTCATAACCAACTTTTAATTAACATCTTAGCCAGAATTATTTAACCTATATTCATGATTATGAGTCTTTGCCAACTCATATTTGGTGCTACTTCTTTCTATATTGTACTCTTTGTACATGATTGATTTGATCCCATGTGATCCAATGAATTTCAGTGGTTGACAATATTGTGGGAATAGATCTCTCCCACGTTCGATTTTGACTTGAAAATATCATCTGAAAATTTTGTATGGATCCTCTTCACAGACATTGAATGGGTGAGATCCTATCAAAATTTGTGAATGCTTGGTATACACAACATTTTCACATTCCCTGTCATGTGAAAATCTTCTAACTTGAGATAACGCATTCCTTTGATAGAGATATACACAAAATTTTCACATGTCCCTGTCAAGTGAAAACCTTCTAACTTGGGAGGATGCATTCCCCACTAGTACTGTAGTTATAAACTTGTTCTCAAATTTTAATTTGTTTGTTGGAAATAGTGATAGTGATTATGCTTAATTTGCGATTGGGAATTGTGGGAGTTAGTGTATCATTGAAAATATTAGGATCATATGAAATAGTGTAATTCTTTGCTATTGTTCTTGTAAATGTAAAATGTATTTATTCTTTTATATCTTCAAGGTGCCGAGTGCTTTGTCTCAAACAATTCAAAGAACTTCTATCTGATTTAAAAAGTCTATTCTAAAAGTTTCTTAAGTATGTTAAAGTTAAATTAATTTATGTTGACTGATTTAATGTTTTTCCTCAGGTGAACCTTTAATTTTCATTGAAGTTGCACTAATGAAGAATGTGGCTCAAACTATACAGGTTAATTATGTTTGAAGTTTGAACTTAACTAAAATAAACTCTTTTTCAGTTCACTTTTTAATCTACATTTCTTTGTTTTACAGGAAGTTTTGTGGGATAGTCCTCCTATTCCTGAAAGTGAGGCAACGTGTGCATTGTTCTACTCTATATCATCAACACAGGTATGCTATACGTACAAAGTTACAGGTGGTGGAAATTTGACTATATATAAAAAATTATTAAATTCTATTATTACATCATGGTGACATTAAGTGGCAGCATCCCAGTGGAGGATCCAAAAAGTTCTTATGATGGGGGCAATAAAATAGTATATATATTTAGGACAAAAATAAGGATTACTAACTCCTACAAAATACATAATTATAGTGACTAAACAAACGCAAAATATATAAGAGCTTCTACAAATTACAATTGTCCTCTACAAAATTTCATATTCTAAACATGTTCAATGATATTTTCATTGTTAACACTATCAAATATGTCACTCTATATATCTAACTAACAAATCATTTAACCACTCATCCTCTATACGATTGCGCATTCCATTATTCACGGCAGAGAAACGTCTTTCAATAGTTGTAATTGCCACAGACAAAAACAAAGCTAACTTTAGAAGTAAAATAATTGGATACACAATATATTTACTAGAACCATAAGGTTTTATGGGGACTTAAAATAAAAATAAGTATTATTAAAATGGATTTTTGTTTTCTTGTGGGGGCAAGAGCCCTCGTCTGCTACGTGTTGGATCCGCCATTGCATCATCCTCAGTGAAAAGCAAGCTGAGCCTTATTCTTGGGTTTTTTTGTATCTCTGGAATTTGATGCTACTCTTTGCTTAATTTTCCTTTTTTCTTTTCTGATCGGTTTATTCATGTATATACCTTAGATCTGTTTACTTTTCTGTTTATATCCCGCTCCTTACTCCCGGAAGAAAAGTAGCTCTGGAGGTAGCTATTCTCCTGATTTGCATTATTCTGAAATTTTTGCAGCCTGGCTTAGCAGGGATCAACTTGGGAAAGTTTCTTATCAAACGTGTTGTAAAACTGGTGAAAAGAGAGATGTCACATATTTCTGTAAGTATTTTTACCAAATTTGTGGAGTTCTCTGAATATGAAGGGTGGAACCAAATGAAAAATTGCTTCATCGAATTTGTGGACATGTAACTGTACTTCACATAATTCTATCTTAAGTTTTCTTAACTCATAATTTTCTTAAATTTTTCCTGGTTTTGACATGAATGGTATTGTCTACAAGGAAAAACCTGTTAGTCATCTCCTTATGTTTTGATGAAAAAGTTTTCTGAGTACAATAGTACAACTTTCTTGTTCCATTTTTTAAATCTCGGCCTTAAACATTTTCCTCCTCCCAAAGATGCAGATTTATGAAGTCATTGTTCTGAAAACAGTGCTCAAATTAAAGAGCAAATGGCAATCTCCAACAAGATTTTTGTGTCAAAATGATATCTTGTTTCCATCATTCTAGAAGAGTAAAAACTGAATGTCCCAATAGTTGTTAGACGACATTGATGTTGTGAATTTTCCTTGACAAATGCTTGTGTTTCGTAGGATACTGCAGTATTATATTTCTTAAAGTTTACTTGTGCCCTCCCATATCTATGATTGTGGACCGATTTTTGCTTGTAGACCTTTGCAACTCTCAGTCCCATCCCAGGATTCATGACATGGCTCTTATCCAAGTTGGCATCTCAAACAGTGCTTGCTGAAGGAGACATGCCACAACCAGTGACCGAGCGGTCTGGTTCCACATTCTATGAGAATATACTTACACCAAAAGAAGAAGAAGCACTTATGAGTTTGCCTAAGTAAGCCACATATTGTTCTATTTCAAGGTTTTAAGTTATGCTATTCTTGGATATTCTTTTCCAACTCCATTAGTAAGTTATTTGGAAGTTTCAGAATACATTCATGTAAACTGTTTTAATACTTTCATTACAACAACAACGACCAAGCCTTTTCCAATTATGTGAGATAGTTACCATGGCCACTATGACTCCGTCATCTATTAAGTTCCAAAATAGACTGTTGGTCTCTAAATGTCTCCTAGTGGTTTGACCTAACTATTCTCGATATGGTTAGCCCTCTTTATCAATGTTGCTATGGTTCTTGTTCACACGTATCAGCTATCTAAGATGAAACTTGTAGTGCCTTGGCCATTAGTGATGGCAAATAATGTTTATATAAACTTCTTTCTTTGCTCATTTGTCTGTGGTGTCACTTTCATATAATGTGGCTAATATGAATTTGTGTTGCAGAGATATTGCCACTGGGAAAAACGGAATGGAAGTGATGTTCAACCTGCTTACTTCTACCTCCTACAAATGGATCCATTCTCCAGAGCTTTTGTCAGCACTAGAACCCCCATTAATGCGTTTGTGTGCCAGGTATTGCAAACAGATTATGAGAAATGAAATAAACCAATGTTAGAAACAACTTCTTCGAACTATTGCACTGAGCTAGGCAGCTGGCTGCCCCCAAAATTTATAATTCATTAGTCATAAAACTTATGTGACACTTTTTATTTATCAAAGATACCTTCTGCAAGAGAAGAAGAGAGGAAAAGCTTTGGACTCTGTAGCAAATTTTCACTTGCAAAATGGAGCGGTATGTCTTGCAAGCGTAACGAATGGCTAATAAACTGACTTATTATTTGTGATGTCATTTTCCTTGTGAAACCAACAGTTATGTGTTATTATTATCTTGGCATTTATTTCTTTCTTCATACAAAAGTGGGAGTTTTTATGTAACAAAGCTCTGTCCTAACAAAATTAACCCACAGTTGTAATTTGAATCAATTGGTACGAATCATGTCTTGCTTCTTAATATGGAACAGATGGTTGAAAGAATAAATTGGTTGGCAGACCGATCAGAAAAAGGCCTTTCTCAAAGTGGAGGCATCATGGTGAACTATGTCTATAGGTAACTATTCTCTTCAAATTTCTGAAACTTGTTTTTGTTCGTACCTAATTAAATTCACTGTTGAAGAATAAAGAGAAATCAGATTTGATTCTCCTTTATTTTATATTATTATGTTTATTTTTATTTTATGATTATGTCATTATTACTCAATATTACTATTGTAATTTATTTTCCTATATAAACAATTTAGGACTGTAGTAATAAAATATGAAAATATTTTGTCTTTTAATTTCTTCACGATATCAAGAGCTTTGGTTAGGGTTCCACAACCCATTAGAGTTTGGGGATCCAAAACTAAAAGGGTTCAACCTCCGACTTGTGACGCTCTAACCAACTGAGCGGGTCGACCCAACCTATTTTTTATCTACCTAATATCACACAATACCCCATGTAAGGCAGCCCTTATGGGTAGCGGTGACAACAACAATGATTGGTTTGGGTGAAAAATTAGTAGTCAACAACGACAATGGTTTGGGTGAAAAATCAGAAGTAGTCAACAACGCCGACAATATTGGTTTAGGCAGTGGCAACAACGGCTGGAATGGTTTATCTAACAATGGTTTTTCCAATTTTTTTGGCAACGAGGGAACTTCTATTGCCCTCAGGGTTGAAATCCAGAAACTCAATGGATAAAATTATGTCGAATGATCCCAAACCGCAAGATTGATACTAAATGGTAAGGGAAAATATGGTTTCCTCATAGGGGAGGTGCAAATGCCTGCCAAAATTGATCCGAATTGCAGGTTTTGGAAATCTGATAACTCTGTTATTATTGCTTGGTTGCTTAGTAATATGGAATCAACGATTAGAAAACCTTTTATATTTTTGCCTACTGCGGAGGAAGTTTGGGAAGCTGTCAAAGAAATATATTATGACATTCAAAATTCTTCTCAAATTTTGGATCTCAAATCACGATTGTGGCATGTCAAACAAGGAGATAGAGATGTCACTACCTATTATAATGAGTTGATGACACTATGGCAAAAATTGGATTTTTGCTATGATGATCATTGGAAGTGCTGTGAGGACAATGTTTTGTTTCTTAAGAGACAGGAGAACGATCAATATTCATGTTCTTGGTTGAGCTTAATAAGCGGCTTGATGAAGCCCGAGGCAGAATATTGGAAAAGATTGCATTGCCATCACTTCAGAGAAGTTAGAAGAGAAGAGGCAAAACAAGGTGTTATGATGGATAAGTCACCTTCTGTTGGTGAGGTTGAAAGCTCTGTCCTAGTCACTAAGAATGAAGACGGGAAGAGCGATGACAAGAAACCATGATGCGAACATTGCAAACGTCCATGACACACACGTGATACATGTTGGAAGCTCCATGGAAAACCTCTAAATTGGAAGAAAAAAGAAAAAAACGAAGGTCATGCGCTCCAAGCTGGTACCTCTGATCAAGAGAAGCAGTCTCCTTCAAGCCCATCTCCTTTCACCAAGGAACGATTATATCAATTGTGCTAACTCCTTGAGTCTCAAACTTCTTCTTGCTCTATAGCTCAGAGAGGTAATTTTCCAAATACTGCTCTACTTAGTGTCACTCCCAACCATACTTGGATTATTGATTCTGGTGCTATTGATCATATAACTGGGGAGTCGAGACTGTTTTCTTCTTATAGTCCTTGTGCAGGTAACCACAAAATTAAAATTGCAGATGGCTCTCTTTTAGCCATTGCAGGGAAAGGTTCTGTTATTTTGTTACCTGTGTTAACCTTAAAAGATGTCTTACATGTTCCTAATTTAGTAAGTTATCCATTACTAAATTAACAAAGGATATAATTGTCAAGCTAATTTCTTTCATTCTAATTGCACTTTTAAAGATTTGAGCACGGGGAAGATGATTGACAATGCTAACGAGTGTGAAGTACTCTATTATCTTGACAATGACTCGACTACTAAGACCAACAAAAAAAAAGTACCTGCTTTGAATCTATTTTTGTTTCTTCTAGTAATGATGATATTATGTTATGACAATTATGGCTAGGACATCCTAGTTTTCCGTATTTGAAACATTTGTTTCCTAAATTATTTTCTAAGAAGGATTCGTCTTTATTTTATTGTGAAACTTGTGAATTTACTAAACATCACCGTTCTTCTTTTTCTACACAACCATGTAAACAATCAAAACCATTTGCAGGTTATTCATAGTGATGTTTGGGGTCCTAATAGAATAAACACATTTTCTAATAAAAAAATGGTTTATAACTTTTATTGACGATCATACTAGAATTTGTTGGGTTTATCTATTGAAAGAAAAATTGAAATTTGGACAGTTGTCAAAAATTTCTTTAAAATGGTGCACACTCAATACCAAACAAATATTCAAGTCTTTAGAAGTGACAATGGTAAAAAATATTTTAATATGCTTTTGTCCGATTTTTTTCTTGCAAACAGGGTTGTTCATCAAAGTTCTTGTGTTAATACACCTTAACAAAATGGAATTGCAGAGAGAAAGAATAAACATCTTCTTGAGGTTGCTAGAGTTTTACTATTGGCAAATAAGGTTCCAAAATATTTGTGGGGTGAAACTGTTTTAACTGCATCATATTTAATTAATCGAATGCCATCTAAATTTTAGATTTTTATACCCCTCTTGATGATTTTCGAAATTATTTTCCTTTGACTAGTGTCTTTACTGATTTGCCACTAAAAGATTTTAGTTGCACTGCTTTTGTTCATGAACATAAACACCTTGGCAAACTCGGACCACAAGCAATAAAATGTGTGTTTACTGGTTACTCTCCAACTTAGAAGGGGTATTGGTGTTTTGAACCAAAATCAAAACGAATTTTTGTAACCATGGATGTTACTTTTGTTGAAAATCAACCATTTTTTTTACTGACATTCATCTTCAGGGAGGAAATTTTAAGGAAAATTCATCTTTTACTTTTGAAAACATCGTTATTTTAAGTGATATAGTTTTGTCACAAAATTCTGAGACTTATATTGATGCACCAAAAGAAAATGCCCAAGAATCCATATTGGAACTCAATCCACTTATGAATGAGGTTTCGAAAGATTCAGGGGCGACAATTTCAAATCAAAATCACAATGATCAAATTCTTGATCTCAATAATAATGAAGGACCACCTGAAATGCCACAACATAATGATTGAGATAAAGAGACACAAAGCAGGTTTACTATAATTGACCCTATTTACTTGGAAGGGAAATGTCTTTGAAAGAAGAAACCATAAATAGATAAATGAAGGACCTATTCTCCTTCCCTTCCAAGATTCCGAACCAATAGATAATCCAACACACCATCTTGATACAGGTAAGTCTTCTTCTGTTCTTAAGAGTAATGTCGAGTATCGTGATATTGACCTTCCTATTGCAATTAGAAAACCTATTAGATCATGCACTAAATATCCTTTGTCTAATTATGTGTCATACTCAAAATGGTCTTCTTCATTTGCTGCATTTATCTCTAAGTTGTTTGCTGTAGAAATTCCAAAAAATATACACGAGACTATAAAAATTCCAAAGTGGAAGGAAGCTGTTCTTGAGGAGATGAGAGCTCTTGAGAAGAATCAAACTTGGAGAGTCATGACGTTACCTACAGAAAAAAAATACTGTTGGTTGTAAATGGGTATTTACTGTGAAATATAATTCTGATAACACAGTTAAAAGATACAAGGCACACTTGGTTGTTAAAGGGTTTACTCATACATATGACATTGATTACTTAGAGGCTTTTGCTCCCGTTGTCAAATTAAACACTATTAAAGTTCTCTTGTCCTTGGTAGTGAATTTAGATTGGTCTCTTAACCAACTTGATGTAAAGAATGCTTTTCTGATTGGTGATTTGGAGGAGGAAGTATACATGGATAGTCCACTTGGCTTTGAAGATAAATTTGGTCAAATGTGTGCAAACTACAAAAATCCCTTTATGGTCTCAAGAAACCCCTAAGGGCTTGGTTTGAAAAATTGACTCGATCGGCCAAAAGACAAGGATATATGTAGGGACAATCAAACCATACTCTGTTCATGAAGTTCTCTAATGTTGGTAAAATTGCAATTTTAATTATATATGTAGATGATATTATTCTCACAGGAGATGACATTGTTGAGATGGAAAGATTGAAGAAAAATTTGACAAAAGAATTTGAGATCAAAGATTTAGGCGCACTTAAATATTTTCTTGGTGTGGAAGTTGCTCGCTCAAAGAAGGGAATTGTTGTTTCGCAAAGAAAATACATCATAGATCTCTTGAAATAAATTGGGATGAGTGGGTGTAGACCAGCAGATACTCCTATGGAATTAAATGCTAAACTTTGAGAGAAAGACAGTGTCTCTATTGAGATTGGAAGATATCAAAGGTTAGTCGACAAACTTATTTATTAAGCCCACACTAGACCTGACATCACTTTCTTTATGAATGTTGTAAGTCAATTCATGCATTATCCCTATGAAAAACACTTGGAGGCAATTTATCGAATCTTAAGGTACTTGAAATTCAATCCTGGAAAGGTTTCGTGTGTCAAGAAAACTAATGAGTCTCTATATTTATAGATGTTGATTGGGCATGATTAATTACTGATAGAAAATCCGCCACTGGATATTGTGCCTATGTTTTGGAAAATTTAGTTACTTGGAGAAGTAAGAAATAAGGGGTTGTTGCTCGAAGCAGTGCAGAAGCTGAATTCAGAGCAATGGCTCAAGGAATCTGTGAACTTTTATGGATTCGTAAACTCTTGGACGAACTGAAAATGAAAGTTGACTCGCCCTTAAAATTGTTCTGTGATAGCAAAGCAACAATAAGTATAGCTCACAACCTTGTACAACATGATAGAACCAAACACATTGAGATTGACCGCAATTTCATAAAAGAAAAAATTGATGCTGAAATTATATGCCTGCCATTTGTGACTTCCAATCAGCAAACTGCTGATATTTTGACAAAAAGTTTGGCAAGACCCAATTTTGAGCGACTTATAGTCAAGTTGAACATGACAGATATCTATGCACCAACTTGAGGGGAGTGTTGAAGAATCAAGAGAATTATTATATTATTATGTTTATTTTTATATTATGATTATGTCATTATTACTCAATATTACTATTGTAATTTCTTTTCCTATATAAACAGCTTAGAGTTGTAGTAATAAAATATGAAAGTATTTTGTCTTTTACTTTCTTCATTCACCATTATATTTTTTATGCCAAATTTACTGTTAAGTCTTTAGATAAATCATAAATCTTGTTTATATTAGTTGAAAGAGTTGTGTAGCTGGGGGGAAAAATATTACCAATGAAAGGAGCAATGACTGTAGATGTCATTTTATGCTTCTATATTTGTATTATTAATATCCATTTGGATGGATTTGAATAAGATGAATTCAATTTCAAAGTTTACTTACGCTGATGATTACACCTAATTGCAGTCTGGATAACATAGAAGAATATGCCCATTCATACTTCAGCAACGGTGCAATCCAGGCTTCAAGTGATCTTCATCGCTATCTTGAGGTAATAGCTTCTGCTTAATGTCAATTCAAGTTTGATGTAAGATAAATTTGAAGACGTGTTCTCAAACATCGAATGTGCAACCAAAGATATGTGGCAGCACATAACCAACCTTATTGCTATTAGCTTTTCCCTTTTTACCTCCCTTGACCTCTTTGCTATCCTTTGCAGCCACACAGTGACAAATAATCAAGAAGCCTTCGGCTCAGAGTATACTGGATCGTTTTATCGAAACAATGGAACAGATGCATATAAGTCCGAAATTGAGGAAGCTTGTAGTTTTAATTGTGGATATTTTCTGTACAGATAATTCAATGCCACTGAATAGGTATCTAATCCAATTCGTTGGTGAAGTCAGATAGGAGACAGAATCCTAAACTTCCGTTTTGTTTTGCCATTGATGATGCTACTCTTACATGAGGTAGGTATATAGGATAAGAGCTAGGATTAACAGTTCAAGCTTGGGACACCTCAAGCATTACAATGTGATGTGTAAATACTATTCTGAAAACGGACCCTATCCTTTAGTGAAGTGTGGTGCTGTAACTGAAATTCAATTTGGTTGGAGATCATTAATGAAGTATTGGCTATCGCAGAGGAAGTTCCTCCTTGAACATTAAGAATTGAAGGTAATGCTTGTTGGCTCGTTGCTTGTCTTATCTCTGGACAGTGTTTGCCCTTTAAGATCTAAGGGAGAATATATTACACTCAAATCAGTCAAAGCTTTCTTCAGATTTAAGCCTTAAAACATGCATATGTTTGTGCTGCGCCCCCTTTGTTTGTCTAAATCTACTCAATTAGTTTTCTTTTGTTTTATGAAAACTGTTTTATTGATTTACTCACAAACTAAAAATTAACTTTAGAAAGGGGCGCCTTTTATGAACTTACATGTGATTGAAATTCTTCAAGTATCCCATTAAGTATTGGAAGTATGTTGATTATCTATTTGTATTACAGATTGCCCAACCATAATGGTCTAACTCTGATTTTTTTAATCATTATAACCATGCTAACACACTGGAGTTTGCATGCAATTCATCGAGAACCATGCAAATGAGTTTTCTGCCTTCTTTCTGATTTCGATGCATATTAATATGTTGCCCAAGCTTCTGTTCGATCAGAGAGAATGAAGGCACATTCTTTGCTGCAGGACGATTCACTTCTCGGTTTCAGCACGACTGGTTTCCGAGATATAATCCCTCATAAGCCTCGTGTTAGACTCAGTGACCATCTACGATACGATAAGGTCAGAAACAGTCCCAAGCATTATACAAGAAGCTGAATACATTTAGGAGGAACAACATTCTAAACACGCAAAGTTATTGAATTACAAACCTTAAAAGCTAGGCTTTTCAAATTGTCCCATTCAAAATCATTTTGGCAGTATGATGATCGTACCTGTACATAATAACATAGTACAAAAATCAGATCTTGATTAATAACTAATAAGTTATGGAAAAGAAAAAAAAAAAAAAAAAAGAAACTCAGTCATCCATTTACCTCCATTATGCGTAGGGCTATTCAAGTGTGCACATGCCAGATCCACACGAGTTTACAAGATTTCATTCATTCAATTCAATCACCATATAAAATTGTGTTAAGTCAGATAATAGACAATTTACTGTTAAGGATTGAGAAGCTTGATGGTTGTCCTTACCTAAGTTCTTATGTCTTGATGATTCTCTGAACATAGTGGCGCAGAATTTGTCACCATCATTCAACGGATGTCTATCCACGAATTCCATTAGCTCTTCATATGCTTCTGGATTATAGCTCTGCCCATAGAAATAGTTATTACAAATGATATTATTGATAAAATTGTGTTAATTGAACATCAAAAACTCTGACAATTTTCACTATTCTTTTTAGTCAAGAACAGTTTAAATAAGTGGTTAATTACATTATGTAAATGTTTTTTTTATTAAACATTTGGTAGATGGTTAAATAGACATACTAAATGTCAAAACTTATTAACCATTCACATAATTTCATGAATCACAAAATTGGACGTGGTTGACCATAATTTTTAAGTGTTCAAATCTACATGTAATTCAACACTTGATAAGTATATTGTTAACCATATTTAAATTAGTGGTTAATAAATTGGGTTGATAAATTAATGAGAAGTGACACATAGTAAATTCTTTGGTAAAAGATTAAGTCACCTAAATAGAGTGTCTACATGGGTCACTATGTGAGTCATGTGTCGTCATAATGTTTTATAATATATAATTACTATATAAGCTCTAAATTTCACATTAACAATAATTAGAATCTATAAAAGCAAGAACAGAAACAAAAACAACAAAGCCAAGTAAAGTGGGGGAGTGAGGAACCTCAAGTTGAGCAGCAACAATTTTAACTGCAATGTAGGTGAAGAAATTATGAAGGTTTTTGGCAGCCTTTGCTTCAGGTGATGCTTCTCCAAATCCTGCATCGAAGATAACAGTTCTAATACTATTATTGATAATCTCATATACTATGAAATATGACAAATCACAACAACCTAGTACAAAATTGAAGTTGTAAACAAACCAGGTACAAACATCTTGTTGCAGTGTAATCTTGTGGGTAATTGAGAACTCCTTCGCTTGCCAGCTGGCCAAAAAGGATAATTTTTGTTGGTGTTGGGTATTGTCGGGTAGATATAATAAGGAAGCTGAGAAAGTGCTAGAGCTGAAGAGGATTCCATAGTTAACAAAGAGTAGAGTTTGTGTAGTGAAGTGAAGAAAGACTTGATTTTGTGGAGGAACAAGTTAAGGAGTGATATTTGGCAGAAAATAAAAGGGTGGATTATGGTCTCCACAAATTGAAAAATATCTATATGATTCAATCCACGTAGACAAATATCTTTGTTGAGCTTATGTGGAAAATGTGGGGACTTTTACATCCTAGGTGGACTCCATTATTTTAACCTCCTTATAATCGTGTTGTGGAGACTAATAATGAGTTGAAATTATCTCTATTTCTTAAATTAAATAGAAAACTCTATTTAGAGAGAGAATGATATAAGAGAATTAAATAAAAAAATTAAATGTTAAAATAAATTGATACACTATAATTTTTTTAAAATAAAATTTTAGTTTTGTTTAAAAAAATTTAAAATGATCTCAATTTTTTGTCGTATTTTTTTCCTCTTCTTTTTTCTTATATACTATTAGAGGTGTTGATGAGTTGAGTTATATTGTTTTGGCTAAATCTGTTATTTGTACATCAATTTTATTGGAGTTGAGTTGAATTCTTAACTTGTCATTTTTACATCAACTTCAAACTAAACTAATTCAATTAAGAACGAGTTCGGTTGGTTTTGCGGGTTATAAATTTTATTTTAATTTTTAAAAATATAGTCAAATTTAGTTACTTAAATCTATCAAAAGTTATAAAATTTTATTACAACATATCATTCAATACTTAAAATACATCTACAAACACAACACTTAATTAATTAAATTAACAATAAATCTTTAATAAAATTCAATAACTAAATTATAATTATACATTAATAATGGAAAAAGTAGTCTTTGATCTTTACAAATATACTACATTTTAATTTTAGTCATCGCAAGTTTTTTTGTTTAAATTTAGTCTTTGTAAAATAAAATACATTGATTTTATTCCCTAACATCAAATCAAAAGTTAAAAAAAAAAAAGTTAAAAAATTGTTGTGGTATGAAAGAAGACGGGTATACCAAAAACCTCTAAAACCCACTTTTAATTTCTATTCATATATTTTTTTATACAATAATATTAATTATTAAATAATAATTAATAAATTTATTAATTAATAATATAAAATATTTTAATTTTTAATATATAATAAAATATGATGTGTTGGTGTGCATTTATAGGGCCACTTGTCTCGACGCTCATTTTTTGTAATGTTGATTTTGATGTTAGATACAAAGGTCAATCGTTTCTAATTTTACATGAACTAAATCCAAACAAAAAATTTATGCAGAGTAAAATCAGAAAGTCATATATTTGCAAGGAACAAAGAGATTTAAACCTAAAAAAATAATGCATATGTCACATTAATGAGTTGAGTTTGTAAAGAGTTAAATTTGTAGATGAGTGAATTCAAAAGATCAAATTTACTATTCGACCTGAATATTATTAAATTTAAATGAATTGATTCGAACTACACCTAAACTTAAACAAAATAAATTAAAATATGAATTGAGTTTTTAAATAACCGAATTTTCATATTTATCGGTGGGTATGATCATTCCATTACACTGTCCAACCTTGCCCCTACAAGATATTTGGAATAAAATAAATAGAGCTGGTATTACACTCAACACAAGTCAAGAACATAAGGCACACCAAACATATCCATTTAAATAAAATAAATAAAATTTAAATATTTTTATTAAATATTCTAAAAAATTTAGTTTTAAATTTTTTAATATATAAATAAAATAAAATAAATTTATTTTTAATATTTTAATACATAAATAAAATTAATTACATAAATAAAAACGTCAAAAATATTTTATTCAAAAGTGACATATGTTGACGAAAGTGATACATCATAAGAATTAATTAACAAGAAAACCAATAAATGAATTTTATAAATGAGAGAATTAAAAATTTATTTTAAACAAAATAAAAGATTAAAGATACATATTTAAACTTTTTTCATATTTAAGCCCAACAAGTAGTAATTTATGATTGCCTACATTAGAAAGTGACATAATTGATGATTTATTTCTATTTCACATTAATTTCAACTCTTTTTTTGGTACAATAATTTCAACCTTTTTAAGTCTTTAAAATCCGAGATTCGCCCATTTGGAGTCACTCTCATACCCTTTTTCAGGTGAAGCTTGGTAGTCACATTCTCTACGCAAACACGCAATTACTCCAAAGAAATACTAAAAAACAATAATACCGCCAATGACAACAACAAGAAGCATACAGAAGAATAATTCAACTAATTATAGAACTAACTAATTATAATCTACATATAAAAAAATATAAAAACAACCGAAACTCCAAACCCCTCTTCTCACATGACATGACATGACATCCTTATATATGCAAAATGACCTCTAATTAATAATAACCTCATTTCATTATTAATCCAACCCTTTTCTTACAAAATGATCACCACATATAAAATTTTGTTAATTTCCCTTCTCTTTGTAATTCGAAGCGAAGGAAAATGTTTTTCTGGCTGCAAACTTGCACTAGCATCCTATTACATATACGAAGGAACAAATCTAACTTACATTAGCAAACTTTTTAATCAACAATACTCCGAAATTCTAAAATACAATCCAAGTGTAAATAGCCCCGATAGTATCCAAAGCCAAACAAGAATCAACGTGCCTTTCACGTGCGATTGTCTCAACGGTGTTTTCTTAGGACACACTTTTTCTTACATAACAAATCACGGTGACACATACAAAGCAATTGCAAAAGTTTATTATTCGAATCTTACTACTGAGGATTGGGTGACCAAAGTCAATAGTTGGATACCAACGAATTTACCCGACAGTGCTGAGATTAATGTTACGGTTAATTGTTCTTGTGGAGATAGACACGTGTCCAAGGATTATGGCTTGTTTTTAACGTATCCACTTCTTCCCGGTGATAACTTGAAAGGGATTGCGGCGGATTACGGTGTTCCGGTGGAGGTGCTGCGGAGGTATAACCCTGCTTCAGATTTTAGTGCTGGATATGGACTTATTTATGTGCCGGCTAAAGGTTAGTTTAGTAACTACAATTTCTATTTTCTCATTAATAAAATATTTAGTTATATTTTTTTAAAAAAAATACTCCATATCTAAGGAAATATAAACAAAAATAAAAATGTTTAATGGATAATCACTTTTTTTTTTGTTAATATGTGACAGTAAGTAAATCTAGTATAAAAGTATGGTTAATTCAATTCAATAAATAAAATCTATTTAAATCACATTAAAAATTATAGTTAATAATACCATTGAATTAATTATATTCTTTTATTGTAATTTGAATTAATTATTTATTTAGTTGAATTAATTATATTTTTGTACACTACAGTATTACACAAACATAGAAAAAGGGAATGTTCATGTAATACTAAAACAAAAATAATATCCAAAATATTTTCGTATATATATTTGAAACCTCGTATATCAACTTTACAAGTAAGCTTTTTGTTTTTATTTTCATAGAGAACATTCAATTACATTATATTACTATCAT
The DNA here is from genome assembly GCA_037974875.1 of Cicer bijugum. NCBI lineage: Eukaryota > Viridiplantae > Streptophyta > Magnoliopsida > Fabales > Fabaceae > Cicer > Cicer bijugum. Next base: position 4,181,562 of record JBBPBT010000659.1, read on the forward strand.
GCTATGATCATGAATAAATGTTTCCGCCGTAAAATTTGTAATATATTCTCCATATCTACGATATTTACTTACCAAGTCAGCTCCATGTTAAAGCCACGTCCGAGTTAGAAGGAACTAGTTTAATGATTTGGATGAAAATAATCAATGAGTTAAATAGTAAATTAAAGTTAAATAATCAAAGTGATATTTTTAAAAATTAAAGGACAAAAAACTTTTGAAAAAATAAATAAATTAAGGAACCACAAACTAATTAAGTACTTCAACTATATTAGAAGTCACATGATTTACAATTGAATGAAAGCATACAATTTTAAGAAGTGCAATAAGTATACTTTTTTATACTCTTTTTAACATGAAATTATATTGTTTTTGACAGTACAGATTAATTTTTTTTTTAATTATTTTAAAACTAATTACATTGTCTTTTTTGTTGACCAATTCACATTGTGTCTTTAAATTTTGACAAAATTAATGAAGTGGGGAAATATGGTTGGATGTGTGTGTGAATGGAACTTATTTAGAGCATTATTGTATAGTTCCTTTATTTTGACATACTCATTGTATGGTAACTGAAATCTAAATAATACATATACCGTTGTGTGTGCATGCATATATACATGAAATCTAAAAATTGTTTGTTTTTGTTATGATTTTTTTGGGTTTATATGATGTTGTCTTTCTTTTGTTTGTTCACCATGCTTACATATGCATGTCTAAACGTTGAATATTTTATACCCGCCCGTTAGTGACATAATGTAAATTAAAAAAAAAGATGTGTTTATATTTGATTAAGCTAGCTTAGTAACCAATTATTATCTTGTCTAAATAAAGAATACATATAATTTATTTACATTTTGTATTTTGATAACTTAGATATAAATTTGGACTAGATTCGTTAATGGTCCGTATCATAATTTATCTCGTCTGTAATTTGATATATAAGATATTCGTATATTTTAAAGTTCTGCATCTCATTAGTATTGACATTCAATATGGTTATATTATTTAATATTCAATAGCAAGAGCCTAACCCACCTATTAATGTCTCCGTCTCATACACTTGTTGGATAGTGGATAGTGAAGTTTAGTAATGAAAAATAATGTACTATATAAAAAAGATTCAGCATATTCCGCCCATATATTTGGAAATATCAATCCTGACAGAAATATATAATAATGCAAAAGATCTTCAATATATTAAGGACAATAGGACAATTAGCATTAAAAAAAAAGGTGAGTTTATTATTGAGATTAGAGGTGTTTGTGGTATGTTTTTGATTGGTTAGAGATAAAAAAAATATTTGATTTAAAAATTAAAATATTCGCAGTTCCAATGAAATATTTAAATTCGATTTAATTAATGCAATTTAACTTAGATCAATTTATGTTTAATTTAAATTAAAATAATAAAAAATTAATTTAATACTAATATTATATAAAAAGTTTCATTGTAATAATAAGTTTGAAGTATTTATGAATAACATTGATTAATTAGGTTTGAAATTGTAGTAAAAATATTAAACAACTAAATATTATTAATAAAAAATTAAAATTAATAAATAATAGATTTATGAACTTTGAAACTAGGATTATGAAAAGTCTTGAGATTCAAAAAGTGGTTGACAACTTGAAAAAGATATTTACTTTTTTATCCATCAACAAAATCATGATATTGGTAACGAAATTCAAATTTAGATCATAGTAAAATTTGACTTAAATCTTTATCAATTGAATTAATTTATGTGGATTTAATACGCCATGTTTCTCGCTATTTCAAAATGTCCCTCATCATTATTATCCGTCTTAAAATATTTTCCTCCCATTCCCATGGTCTCCATAAAGATAAAAATCGATCAATATAAATAAATAATTGTATTTTTCTTTTATTTTGATAAAATTAGGAGTAACAAGATTTAAAATTTAAGTATAAAAACAATGAAAAATCATGATATTATATTGTGTATCTTGTAACAACAATAACAATCAGATATAGAATAAAATTATACACGTATAAAAACAAATAGAATACTTAAATATATACATAATAAAAATTATTAAAATAAATTGTTCGGGGTACGTAATCCTAATCCTAGAAGACATGTATATGATTACAAATAAGTATAGTAACGTAGGTTAAATAATCGAATTTGATAGATTGCTTGACATTTTTCATCCGTATTATATATTGATACATGTAAAAAATAATTGAAAGATAAAATAGTATATAGAAGAAAAAGTTTTTTTTTTTTTTTTTGTACAAATTAGATAAAGCTAAATAATGACTTAAAAGAAAATATTGTGACAATCATTTTATTTTTGCAACTAATAAAGAAAAAATGAGTTATAAATTTCGCCTAATTAGTTTGCATTTTTTGGCGTTTCATATTTTGAAATCATATTTTGCAGATGAAAATGGAAACTTTTCACCACTGCATTTGGGGTAAGTTGTAATTTCCAAAACCTAATTACATACTATGGTGTCCAATTTGATTTGTGTCTCAACATTTGCTCCTCAAAATAATTATATTTCAAGATGACTAACTAACTCCAACTTCTATGTCTGTTTTTTCAACCCTTTTGCAGGTCATCATCAGGTGATTGCAGAATTTGATAAATGTTTATATATATAAGTGAAAACGTGACATGACAAATCAATAATCACGGTGAGTTATAATGCTATGAGATGCTGACATTGTAATGCCAATTAATTTTGAATAGGAATATCAAAAGGAGCCATTGTTGGCATAGTTTTTGGAGGAGCTGTTGGAATCTTAGTTTTGGCACTCATTCTATATATTGTGTTCTATAGAAGAAAGAAAGTGGCTGAAGTAACCCTTCTACCAGTCCCAGGAGCATTTGAAGATCAATCTAGTCAACTCCAACATGGTATACTATATATATCATTCTGTTTTAATTAGTCAATATGTTGATTAGCTGCAATCTGTTCTTAACCATGCTTCTATGCATAGTAGATTCTATAAATTATTTTGAGACTTTAACCCTTTTCAATGTGAGACTTGAAATTTTCTCGATTGAGTGACATTTGATTACTCGTTACTTGTAATAATTTCTAGTTCAAAATTGCGGATTAAGTTTTTCTTAGAATTTGGGTTAGACCTAATTCAACCCTTCAAAACCGGTTTATAAGGTGAGAATTGCCCCCACTTATAAACACATTGTCAGATCTTATCTCATCCAATGTGCACGGGACTTATATCATCCATGGAAGGAGAAGAGAAGAAATCTAAAGGTGTATATTGATTTAAGTAAAATGATAAAAATGGTAAAAGTTGAGTAAAAGGTTAAATCAAATCATTTATATAAGCTAACCTATTAATAACATACTAACTTCTGATCTATAACTAGCTATATTTTTAATAGTTTTCATATAAAATGTGAAACCATATGAGTGTTATTTGTTCTATTGATTTAGGTTGTGGAAGTAGCATAGATAAGGCATCAGAGTCTACAACAGTTGCTTCTCCAAGGTTGACAGGTATTACCGTGGACAAGTCAGTAGAGTTCTCATATGAAGAGTTAGCCAAAGCTACTGATGGATTTAGCATGGCTAATATAATTGGTCGAGGTGGCTTTGGATCTGTATACTATGCTGAGCTTCGAAATGAGGTTTGCCATTTTGTTTATATAATAATCTCTTTTGAAATGGACAGAAATAACAAAATGTGTTTTATCACCAAACTAGAGTAGTTATTTCCAATTATAAGGTTAACCTGGAAAGAAACTATATCTAAATTATTTTTTTCATGTCCTATGACTTCACTTTTTGTTTGAGATAAAATTCTGATCAGTGATAAGAAACCCAATTATTCATGCAAGCAACATATGCACATATTTAACTACATCATAAGGCTATTGATCTTATATGAAGACAAGAATAAATTTGAAGTGAACATTCCTTTTGTTCTCTAAATTTGCGATGTGTTGTCACGATAGTCCTTCAGCGTATCAAAATTATAAAACATCTTCGAATATGTCTTTTGTTAGTAATTTTAAGGATCAAACTGATTAACGAAAAACATATTAAATGACTAAAATAACTAACGAAAGAAGATTAAATTGACTAACAAAAGAGATATGCATAAATATTTTTGATATATTAATGAACTATAAGTGACCGATGTTCAGATATTAAAGAATCAAATTGACTTTTTCCGCAATAAATATGTGCTAACATTTTGGAGCTTTAGTTGACTGCTAGTTACATGCCATTTTCCTGCAAACATAATATTTGCTTTATTTAAGCTTGAAATTTTACTTAACTCTTGTATATATAGGATCCAATACACTACCATCTAAGTCTAATCATAGAAAAATCTGAGATCGATCTCTTGCAAGAAATGGAAATTCAATTTGTTACCAGCGCTTTACTTTTTCCTTTTTCAATTTCTTTTTGTAGAAAGCTGCAATAAAAAAGATGGATATGCAAGCATCAAAAGAGTTCTTAGCTGAACTGAAGGTTCTGACACACGTTCATCACTTGAACTTGGTATGACATTTTCCCAACCCTGATATTATTCAAAATTTGGTAAAACTTTTCTACACAAATTAAACTCTTCAAAATATATAGTCACTTTTTTTCCAAAATCATAATTCCTTGCATATACATTTTATGCAGGTGCGGCTAATAGGATATTGTGTTGAAGGATCCTTATTTTTGGTTTATGAGTACATTGAAAGTGGCAACTTAAGTCAACATTTGCGTGGCTCAGGTTAACAATAATAATAACTTGCACTTAAAATGATGTTTGCAACATGTCAATGATGATAATTAAGATTCATAACATATTTACAATTTATAGGGAAGGATCCATTATCATGGCCAGCTAGAGTTCAAATTGCCTTAGACTCAGCAAGAGGACTTGAATACATTCATGAGCATACAGTTCCTGTCTACATTCATAGAGATGTTAAATCAGCAAACATTTTGATAGATAAAAACTTCCGTGGAAAGGTTTGTCAAATGCATTTCAAGATTTGCTTTTATCCTGAAAGTTTAGTTCTGCTAAATCTAACCTTTTTTTTTCGACAGGTTGCAGATTTTGGTCTTACAAAATTGACTGAATATGGTAGTTCATCGTTACAAACGCGCCTTGTGGGGACATTCGGCTATATGCCCCCTGAGTAAGAAACTTACACGTTGTTTTTGTAGGATTGAGTCATATCTAAAAATATAAGATTTCATTTTTTCTAATAGTAACTATAAATGTTATTATATTTTTTCGGTTCATATTTCAATTGTTAATTAATTGGGTTTGCAACAATATTTTTGACCATTTTGTAAAAAAATTATTTTGATTATTTTGACCAAGTGCAGCAATATTTTTGTGTAGATATGCACAGTATGGTGAAGTTTCTCCAAAAATAGATGTATATGCTTTTGGAGTTGTTCTGTTTGAACTTATATCTGGCAAGGATGCTATTGTCAAGACAAAGGAGCCTGAGAATGAATCAAAAGGACTAGTTGCACTGGTTGTTATTCCTGACCTTTCTTATATATAGTTGTAAACTCATATGATCATATAGTACTTCTTTACTCAATTTTAGCTTGCTTGATGAAATGCAGTTTGAAGAAGTTTTTGGTCTTTCAGACCCAAAAGAAGATCTTGGTAAACTTGTTGACCCTAGGCTTGGTGAAAATTACCCTCTTGACTCAGTATTTAAGGTGCTTTCTACTTCCTTGTCTTATCTCATTTAAATACAAAGCTATAAAGAGGTCTAGTGAATCAAATGGCTGAGTTCATAATGAATATTTTAAATTCCCTCCACTTTTTATTATTTTGTTCACAAAGAATAAGAAAAACAATAACTAACTTAATCATTTTACACACTTTACTAATTTATCTTTATTTATTAGTACTATATCATTGCCATAAATGCTGGAGTATAATTGTGTAATGAACATAATATTTATTTGATACAAAACTAGAATAAAAAAAATAATGTTACCAAGAGTTTAATGAGGAATATATTGTTGGTGTAAAATAGTTTTTCACTAACATCCAATGAAGACTCATCATATTTTTATATATGTTTACTTTGTAATCAGAATTTAATAATAGCTACGAAATACTGAATTTTCACTAGATACCAATGTAAAATACTAGATTCTAATTGGATATTAGTGTAAAATTAGTTTATACTGATGCTACAAGTCCAATTTTTCTGACCAAAAACATCACTTAATATGATTTTTTTATAATGCTAAAACATTCATTAGTATAAAAAGAAAAGAATATATATATATATATATATATATATAACTAATAATCTGTTGTACTTGCAGATGTCACAGCTTGCCAAAGCTTGTACACATGAAAATCCTCAACTTAGGCCAAGCATGAGATCAATAGTAGTTGCCTTAATGACACTTTCATCTGCAGCTGAGGATTGGGATGTTGGCTCCTTCTATGAAAACCAAGCATTAGTGCATCTAATGTCAGGAAGATAACTAGCTTGTAGGGTGAATAATTGAGTGAGTGAGTCATATGTGAACATAGAATCCCAATTTTCTGAGCACTACAACTCATGAATATTTCATGTTTCAACTGTGAATTTTGTAAAAAAAAATCATCGAACTGAAAAATAGATAAATGAATTTTGCACATTTATAACAAAAACCCTCGTAAAGAGAATCGTGATTTACTAATCAATTGAGTTTGTCATCTTTTTCTAAACCTTGATAATTCTCCTCCAAATGTCACATTTATTCTAAGATATCTAGGATTATTAACAGTTGTTTTAGATTCTTAAAAAATGATGAAAATTTCCTTAAAGATTATCATTATTATTATTATTCAAATGCAACCATACCAAAGTGGAAAGATATTATTGCTCAAATGTACAAGGAGTTTATTATGCACAATAAATTTAGAATGAAATCATTTATAAAAGCAAGATTGAGTAATGCATAAATAATATTTTGGGGAAGTGATCCATAGATATGATTATTTGTCAGGTTTACATTAGATAGTAACTTAGGAAATCTTATTTTAGAAAAAATGTCTACCAAATTGTTGAGAAATAAGTCTAATTAAATTGACCAAAACTTAAGAGAAATTCTTGTGTTGGCCTGTTCAAGTTAACCACATTCACTAGAAAGACAAATAATTTTAGGATTGATGTTCTTGATCTAACCGCGCATAATGTTAGTTGTTCTTTTGTTTTATCAAATCAGTCCAACTTATATGAATGTCTAAAACAAATTTTAATATAAAACATTCTCAAATCTACCATAGTATTTTACTAAGATTACAAGACTTTACAAAGTCTTATTAAAATCTCGTATTAAATGATTTAATATGAGATTTTTTTACACGTTAGAATATAGAATTATTTATTAAATTAATATGATCGGTTTTGTATGGTACTTCTTTTTCAATTGATATATAACCAATGTATTTAATATTTGTTGAGACTATATTAATTTTAGATAAAATATTTTATTTGTTTTAATTTAAAAATATTAAAATACAACATTTTTATTAAGCGAAAATGATAATTTTAGAGATATAAAACAATTGTTTTAGTCG
>JBBPBT010000659.1:4193407-4218185 GCA_037974875.1 Cicer bijugum
CCATTGCTATTTAATTGATATCTAATACGCGCCCTAGTCAAAAAAAAAAAAAAAATAGCACATACACATCATTATCCTCCAATTTTAATTTCATACTCTCAAGCTGCGAGGGGTTTTGGGTTCACTATAATTTTGAGGTTGGTTTCTTGGTTTCTTTTTCTTGATTTCTCGTACCTTGTTTTATTGAAATTTGTTCGTTAGGTTACCTTTTCATATGTCTACGCATGATTGTTGATGAATTGAAATATCTCATATGTTGTCTGTCTTTTTTTGTAGCAATTTTTTTTTATGAAACCTACGGAATTTCCTGTTTCATACGGGAAATACTATCACTGTTCTGGCTTGGATAAATTTAATTTTCATGACAAATGCATCATATTGAAAGAAAAAAAAATTAAGATCCTAATTTGGCGCATTGTAACCCTTGTTGCTCTTATACTACTTTCAATAGAAAACTTTCTAACATCAATACGTCACAATGTCACATAGAACACATTTAATTAATTAATCAATTAATATTTTCAATTTGTACTATATCGACCTGACTGTGTGGTTTTCAGTGTTAATGTTATTTGTGTCTCTTAGCTTGTATCGTACGCATATACTTATTAATCAAAATGTAGGGTTCTTCAAAAATATTAATAAATCGAAATGTAAGTCCCATTGTAATTTTTCTAAAATTTAACATTTTAATTAGGGAGATTCCAAATTTTTTTATAGTATAATATGACCTTTAAAAAATTATATTGATATCCAACTTTGTAAGTTAAATATTTTAAAATTTTATATTTGCATTTTATGTCTAGAATAAATATTTAGTTCCCCACTGTTGTGTGAGTATGTGACAACTACGGTAGTTATCTGACGCTACATCTATTTAGAATCTTGGATTTGATGTTTTTATGAGTTTATAACACAATTTTTAGATTCGAACATAACTCCAAAAATATTTCACCATTAACAAATAATAAAAGATGAAAACAATAGGAATATGAAAAATGTAAAAAACATGTTGAGATAGAATGAGCACCAAGACCAAGAGGCAGCTACGAGTGCGAAACTAGATGGAGAAGATACAAACGACAACATTGATCACAAATAGATTTTTATATCTAAAAATTGTAGAATATTTTAATAATTTATTACTCTTATTTTAATAAACTATTGAAAAGTCTACCCATAAATAATTTCAGTTTTTTTTTTTTTTTTTTTATGAAAAAGAGATCATGTTTGCTATCAAGATATATGACTTGGTTTTTTATATTATTTACTTTAATAGAAAATTCGTTCCTTCTTTTATCTTCACACAAAAACAAAAGATAATAAATAAAGTTACAACAATCATATGGCAATTTAATGCAGTAAATTAAAAAGTAAATAAAAAAGAAAAGCAGAATTGTTCTTTTCTTCCAAAATTGGTAAAGGCATTAAATTTATTGCTAATTGAATTAGATTTTTGTAAATTACACATTATTATCCGTTTTATTTTTATTTATGAAAAGTTATCCGTTTTTTTAATTCCATATCTTCTTACCTCTGTTTTGTTATCTATATGAATTAAATAATGACGTATAACTCGTGTATAAATTGTTGAATTCTCCATTTAATTGATATCACATACACACTCTAGTAAAAAAAAGAAAATAGCACATGTACATCATTCTACTGTTCAAAGTTATTCTCTAAGTTTAATTTCACACTCACAAGCTGCGTTTTTACGTTCATTATAATTTTCAGGTTGGTTTCTTGGTTTTTTTTTCTCTCTCGATTTCTCGTACATTGTTTTATTGAATGTTGTTCGTTATATTACTTTTTCATATGTCTACGCATGATTGTTGTTGAATAGAAATCTCTCGATGTTTGTCCTTTTTTTGTTGCAATTTTTTTTTAATTTTTTTTTTATTGAACATACGGAATTTCCTGTTTCATACAGGAAATACTATCACTGTTTTGGCTTGATTAAATTTAATTTTGATGACAAATGAATCATGTTGAAAGAAAAAAAATTAAGATCATAATTTATTTGGTCCCCTTGTAACTCTTGTAGCTCTTACACTTTCAATAGAAAACGCTTCTAACATCAATACGCATATTGAACACATTTAATTAATTAATTAATTTTTTTCAATTTTTACTATATCGACTTGACTATGTGGTTTTCAGTGTTAATGTTATTTGTGTCTCTTAGCTTGTAACGTACATGTGTATTTAGCAATCAAAATGTAAGGTTTTTCAAAAATATTAATAAATCAAAAGGCAGGTCCCATATATTGGACATGTCTAGCTAAATCTGATTTCAAATAACTGAAATTTTGATTTGAATATGTTTAAGTGATATATTGGAGTTGATTTCTTTGTAGAATTAATTTAAATTTAAAGTTAAGCCGTATAATTTTAGATTCTAAAATATGATCTTATATTTAATTTTTTTTTTAAATTCACTTTTACGTAGATGCAATTAAACTTCAAATATTATACATTTAATTAAAATTAATTTTTATAATACACTCCGTCACACTTATTAATTTATGATGCACACTTTTCAATGTCATGCTCATGATTGCGGTAGTCATGCAACTTTGAATGAGTGATATATTCCTAATCTATGTGACAGTATTAAGATTTCTGCAATTCACAACAATAAAGAAGATGAAGATTGTATTTGTAACAAAGGGAAAATCAAATCAACGAACAGAGAATAAGTTGGAGGGTTCAAGGAGCTCAAATTCCACTGGAATTCCAATAACACAAAATCATAAATATGGTTATCAGAAACCAAAACCAGGAGAAGAAAATTACACTCTTCCCTGTCTAAAGAAGAGTACTGAAAAAACCTCAAGAAATTCTGGAATTTCAAAGAAGAAAAGGGTTGAGAAATGTTGTAGAAATGATATTACAAATACAAAATCAAACAATAAAAGAACATTACAAGACATTTCATGGAATAACAATTTTGTAGAAGAAGATGATGAGGAAGTTGTTGTTTCAAAGACAAAGTCCACACGCAAAGCTAGCAAATTGGATCATGTAATGGTTAGTGCCTTTCTCAATACTTATTCCTTTTGTTATCATATACTATGAAGTAATTACGGATTGAGACACGGACGCTGGATACAACATTAATATTGATATATCGACACTAACACGAGTTAGAACATCGAACACGTCTTCAATTAGAAGGGCCGGGTGCAATATACTACTTTATAACATCTATTTTTTTAAGCTTAAGCATAATACAATAGTTTAATAAATGCAATTTGTGTTAATTAACAGGATACTGAACAAAGTTCCAGAACATGCCATCAATGCTTGAAAAAGGATAGGGTAGCATTTGTACCTTGTATAAAATGTCAGAAAATGTACTGTTTAAGGTGCATTAATCAATGGTGCGTTACATTATTACATCTAAATTACCATTCAAAGGTTTATCTATTTGTTATATTGTTTATGAAGTATCTTTGCAAACTCTAACTATTTCTCATTTTTTGCAAATAGGTACCCCAATATGTCAATAGAAAATGTTGCACAGAAATGCCCCTTTTGCCGTAAGAATTGCAATTGCAATGTTTGCTTGTCTTCGAGAGGAATGATCAAGGTCTAATTTACTATATGATGTCCCTTAATTTAGTTTCTCTCATGAAATGAAAGTGTTTCATATTAGAATTGTGAGTATACTTTTCAACTTATTTGTCTAATTTTTTGTTATTCAGACATCTAACAAGAACATCAAAGATTTTGAAAAAGTTCATCACCTCCAATATATGATTAACTTACTACTTCCATTTGTTCAAAAAATTTGTGATGAACAAAGTCATGAACAAGAGATTGAAGCTAAAATACAAGGTAATAAATTTCAGCTTTAGTTTGTTTTTATTCATATATATTTAATATATTAAATTTTGAACATATCACTAACAATAAGCTTTCATATCAGGAAAATCATGTTCTGAGATTGAGATACCACAAACTTCATGTTATGAAGATGAACGTATCTATTGGTATGGTAACTATTTTTATAAGATCTTTTATTTTATTCGGTGTTACAAAATAACAGCTATAGCATAGTCAAACTGAAACAAATCATTATTGTTCCACAATAAGTTATTACAAATATTGTTTAATAGTAGGTATAACCGCGCTATAGCACTATAACATAATATAATTCGAACAATCTGTTACTTTGTGTGATATGCGATTGACAAACATTAATTTTATCTTGTTTTTTTGGAGCAGTGACCATTGTGCTACTTCAATTATTGATCTTCATAGAAGCTGTCCCAAGTGTTCCTATGAATTTTGTCTAAGTTGTTGCAAAGAAATCCGCAATGGAAGTATCACACCGCGCTCCAACATGAAGTTTCAATACGTGGATAGAGGTTATGATTACATGCATGGAGGTGATGGGGATCCTCTACATGCAGTGTCTTGTGATTTTGATACTTCAGAGAGTAATGTTGTGATATTTACCAAATGGAATGCAAACAGTGATGGAAATGTTGAATGTGCTCCAAAAGAATTTGGGGGCTGTGGTGGTGGCTGTGTGTTGGAGCTGAAACGCATGCTTCCAAAAGGGAAGATATCTGATTTGGTAAACAAAGCTAGCAATATGCTAAAACATTTTTGCAATAATGAACAAATGAAGGTTCATAAAGAAGAAGTGTCAAGTTCTATGATAAGAGCTGCTTTTAGAGATGGCAAGAATGATAATAATATATATTATCCTGTTTCAAGTGACCTTGTTGAAGGAGGGTTGTTTGAGTTCCAAAAGCATTGGAGGAATGGTGAACCAATTATAGTACGCGATGTTCTTAAACAAGGGACAGGTTTGAGTTGGGAGCCAATGGTTACTTGGAGAGCATTGTGTGGAAATTTGGTTTCAGGTGTCAGCTCAAATGTTGTGTCTCAAGTTAAGGCCATTGATTGCTTGGCTAGTTGTGAGGTTTGTTTTCTTTGGCTCCTTTTGGGGCTTTAATACTAGTAAATTTTGGAGTACTTTTGCTCTGTATGTTATGCATATAGTATATAACTAATACTAAAATTTGGTCCAATATATTAATCCTTTTAAACATTTGCAGGTAGAAATTAACACTCGCGAGTTCTTCCAAGGTTATAAGGAGGGAAGAACATATAGAAATTTCTGGCCAGAGATGCTCAAGCTAAAAGACTGGCCTCCTTCCGACAAGTTTGAAGATGTTCTGCCACGCCATTGCGATGAAGTTATCCGATGCTTGCCATTTCAAGAATATAGCGATCCTCGAGCCGGAATCCTCAACCTTGCTGCTAAGTTGCCACCCCATGTCATAAAGCCTGACTTAGGTCCAAAAACTTATATTGCTTATGGAATCAAAGAAGAACTTGGCAGAGGGGATTCTGTGACAAAACTTCACTGTGATATGGCAGATGCAGTAAGCTTCATTACATTATTAACGACTAATATACTAGCATTTGTCTATTGAAATAAAATAAAATTATAGTACTATTATACTAGTTCTGTAATTTCCTCTTTATATTTTTTGTTAAGTATAAAATAGTACCACATTTACTTCATTGTTACTAATTTTATTTTTCAATAATTTTCACAGGTGAATATTTTGACTCATACAACTGAAGTGCTATTAACTGATGAACGACATTCTGTTATTAGAAAATTGAAAAAAGCACATAAGATCCAAGATGTGAAAGAGGGTCGTGCTCAATATAATAGAAAACAGATAGAAGACAGAGAAAATTACCCTTTTGAGATCAATGGAAAGTTCTTCCCAAATAAGGTGCAAGCTATCTCAAAAGAAACAACAGAAACAGGTGGTGCCCTTTGGGACATATTCAGAAGAGAGGATACTAAAAAGTTAGAAGCATATTTAAGAAAACACTCCAAAGAATTTAGGCATATTTTTTGCTCTCCAGTTCAACAGGTATTATCACACTCCAAACTGTTTTTATAACAAAAGAAAAATAATAAAGTTAAACTGTTTTGATATAAGATAAATATAAACTGTTTTCATAAGCTATTTTGGAAAACTTTTTGAAATATACTGGAAACAACTCTCACTCAAATAATTTCACAAGTACTTTTGCATAAACTCAAATAAGTCAATCCAAACATGTCATTAGTCTACATTTCTACTTATCTTTATTTATGCATAGTTGAGGCTCACAAATTAATTTCTTTGTTGGTTAAGGTTTTCCATCCAATTCATGACCAATGTTTTTATTTGTCTTTGGAGCATAAGAAGAAGCTAAAGGAAGAGTTTGGTAAGTACATGAAATTTCAAGCTACTAGCTCAATGCATCATGCAATTATATAGTTATTTACATGAATCTTAATTTATTGCAGGTGTAGAACCTTGGACATTTGAGCAGAAACTTGGTGAAGCAGTATTTATACCTGCTGGATGTCCACACCAAGTCAGAAATCTAAAGGTGAAACATCTCTTGTGTGACATAGTGAATTGGTTATTAATTTGATTGTATCTATATTCATAACTCTAATACTATATTGTAAAATGTTGCAGTCATGCACAAAAGTTGCCTTAGACTTTGTGTCACCAGAAAATGTGCATATGTGCATGTTTTTAACTGAAGAGTTTCGTCGTCTTCCAAAGAATCACAAGGCAAGAGAAGACAAACTTGAGGTAATTTTTTTGTTACAATGTTCTTATGAAGCATAGATATTTCTAATCGAAGGCATGTCGATGTCTGACATATGTCAATATCACACACCAATATGTGTTGGACATTGATACTGACACATGTGATTACATTCAATTAATTTATTTTCTAAAATTATTGTCGTACAAAATGTTAGTGTCATGTTTGGTGTATGTGACAATTTTGCCTTTAGTTTTTTGTTTAATTTATAGTCCGTATGTTTTTTATGGAACAGATAAAGAAGATGGTAGTCTATGCTATTGACCAAGCTGTCCAAGAATTAGAAGCTTTCAATAGATGCTCTCCACTGGCTTGAATTGTGTATATATATAATGTGTAAAAAATTACCACTTAATTGAAATTTTGATCATTATTAATATAATTTTCAACCATCAAATTAAGTTTTTTGGTTGTGGAATTCTATAATTCGAGGAAACGTCGAGAATTTTGGGAAAGGAGCATTGACTTTATAACAATTATTGCCTTAAATAAGTAAATATGAGAATGGCCAAAAGAGACTTTAATTAGAATAACTCACATTACTCAATATAGTTATGACAATCTACTTAATAAATTTAATTCTGATAATATATACTAGCATATGAGATTATAACATATGAATCATTTTGTTACTATGTCATAGAAATATTAAATAATGTAACTCATTCCCTTGCAAAAACACTATCCATAACTAGCTCCCATTTATTTTATCATGTCCATTTTATAATGAAACTGTGATCCGGTTAAAATAAGTCATGGAAAGCCCAAAAAACCAATCTGCTAGCTTGAGAGAAAATTGACGTGTCTATATAATTTCTTATCTATTTTATTTATTTATGTAAGCACGTCTCATTATAGTCTAAAAGTTTATTTTCTTAAATGCTTTTTTGGTTCTCTTGTTTTACCTCAATCATAATTTTCTTTTGTTTTTAATCCGTCTATTTCTAAATTCAGATTTTTAGTTCCCCAATATCTTATCATATATTATTAAATTAAGTTTTTTTTTCTAAACCAACTTATTTTTATAATCCAAACCAAGTTTCTTATACTAAAGAAATTCATTATATTTTATTTTGCTTGACCCATAGCACAAAGAAATTTCGAAAAGTGTGCATTAAATTCTTTCATGTCTATGTTTACAATTTCACTATTAAAATGCAATGTTTTTTTAAGTTGTTAATCTTAATGAATTATTAATAATGAAATTATGAAGATAATTCCTCAAATTTGATATAAATATAAAAAATCCAAAACCGTATTACATTAACCCTTATATGATTATTAAATTGAAACGAGAATAACAACCAGCACTTTCATAGAGATTAGTTACTACTCCTACTGGATCTCGTGTTATAACAAGAGTATAACAGATGGAATTACGTTAAGCATGGGTGCAGCAAATGACATTTTTTCACGAATAATCCTTGGACTATGTACCGGTATGAAACATTTTCCTCATTTTATAATAATAAAATAGAAAAGAAAGTAGGTATTATAGCCAAAAAAAAAAAAAAAGAAGAAAAGAAACAAGGTATTCTTGGCTTGCATTCCAAAACAGTGTGCGAGTGACGGTGCCGCTTGCAGCGGCTACAACACATGCCGCGGCACATTTATTAGAGTGGGACCCACGACAACTAGTATCAAAATTATTGATTACGACGTCGTATTGACGTTGGAGTATCGCAACGCCAACGCATGTCCCGTGAAAATGGAATGTAGAGAGTAGAGTATAGAAAAGGAAAGTGATCTTCAACATCTTGTTGATGCATTGCATGTACTGCAACATACTTGTGTGCATTCTATTGGTTATATCATCAATCATCATACTTTAATATCTATATTTTCCATTTTTATTTTATTATTATTATTATTATTAGAAGAAGATGAATAACAATTAACATATAGTATTAGTAGGTGGTGGCTGAAATTACTTATTAGAACTTAGAAATGGCGGCAAGAACTGTGAAGAGACGCCACGTGGCGAGTAGGTTGAGCTGCAAGCTGTTGATCCTCTTCTCCGTTTCTCTCTTTTGCGTCGTCGTTTTAGTTGCCGCAGCTATCTTCACGCTGCACTCTAATAATTCTAATTCTAACAAACCCTTAATTCGAATTTCTCGCGTCTTTCATGGCCCTCCCAAAATCGCTTTCTTATTCCTCGTTCGCCGCAATATCCCCCTCGATTTTCTCTGGGGTGCTTTCTTTCAGGTTCCCTCTATTTCCTCTTCCTATTTTTTACTTGTATTTTATTCATTCATTCATATTTCGGGATCATTTTTCAATGTTTTTTTTCTTTTTTTCAGAACGGTGATGTTTCGAATTTCTCGATTTATGTTCATTCATCGCCTGGATTTGTGTTGGACGACTCCAGCAGCAGGTCTCACTTCTTCTACGGTAGACAACTCACCAATAGCATTCAGGTTTGTTGAATTCTTTCCAATTGAAATTGAAACTGATGTAAAGTTGTTACTATTTATCTTCAATAAGGTTAAGGTTTCCTTTTCATGTCCCGCTGTTACTTGACAATAAATAAATAGCATAAAGGTTGTTTGTCAGTAGGGTAAATAGCTATTTTGGTCCATAAATTTGTGAGATGCTCTAACAAAAAAAGTATTTAAATATATCAAAATTATAATTTTTTACTTAAATATGTCTTTTTGTTAGTCATTTTGCTCTTCAAATGTATCTTTAGTTAGTGATTTTAGTCTTCAAATGTGTTTTTCGTTTGTCAATTTAGTTTATAAAATTACTTACCAAAGATATATTTAGGGATGTATTTGCAATTTCGATAGATTTAGGGACTATAGTGACACCAAAACGATTGTTTACCCTTTGTGTATATGAAAAATATGTTCATCCTTAATTTTAGGAGATGCCAAATTGGTTCCAAAATCTCCATGTAAAGGCTGAATTATTTCCCATGGGTTAGTTAGTTTAAGTGTTTAACTAGTTAAACATTATGTGATGCTTACACGATGGATATGTCATAACCAATTTGATAATTTTATTTCTAGCTTAGCCAAATCACCCAAAAATAAAATCTTGTAACTGAGATTTTAGAGTGCGAGTATGTTTGGCTCTATTTTTGGAGGGGGCGAAATTGATTCTAGAGATAAAGAGTTGATTTTGGCATGTTTGATTCTAATTTGAAGCTAGAATTTGGAGATTTTGTTTCTAGAATTGATTTTTAGCATTGAATTTTTTATTCAACTTATTTTTACATGAATGTATTCAAACACAAACCGTTTCACCTTAACTCACTTCTAAGGTGATATTGTATTAGAATTGGTATTTCGATCGCAATATAGTAGACGAATAGTGGAATGTTTGCTTCAATCCACCGGGACACTCCTAATCCCTATTTCATCCTTAATTCCTCAATACCCTAATCTCCTAATTAAGTTGCTTACTTATACCCTACATAATTATTCTGTTAAATTGACTCCTTGTATCCCCCCTTTTCCCCTCATAACAAATGGCTATCATATTTTTCTGTAATAATCCTAACAACGCATGTCTAATTGGAGAGCTGTCATATTTTTCTGTAATAATCCGGTGATAGGAAGCAAAGCATTTGTTGTTGAAGAGTTTTATTTCCCTTTTTTAGACACATCTTGCAAGAATTTATGCTTTTATCCTGACAGGTGTATGTAGATGTAATTGAGCATAAATTATAATACCATCATATGTTGTCTGGAATTGGAACTTGTTGTTTTATCATTTGTTTTTAAGAATTCGGTGTTGCATATCTTAGGTTTCATGGGGAGAATCAAGTATGATTCAGGCTGAAAGGCTGTTACTGTCAGCAGCTTTGGAAGACCCTGCAAATCAAAGATTCGTTCTTCTCTCGGATAGGTTAATATTTTCAAGTCTATTAACATAAGTTTCAACAGTTTTTTTTTTTCTTTCTTTAGCTGTTTTCTTAACCTTTCTTGAAGGCGGGGTGGGTTGGGACTTGGAATATGTTTTTGCATGAACTTTACGTGACCATGATAAGAATCTGAGTTTCTGTTTTCCATGTGCAGCTGTGTTCCTATGTATAACTTTTCCTATGTGTACAATTATATCATGCTTTCTCCAAGGAGTTTCGTGGACAGGTAGAAGAAGGCTTTGGTTCTTGAGGTGCTTAGCACTAATTTAATTTTTAACGTTCAATCATAGTCAGTCCACACTTGTGAGATGGAGATATTTGAAAGGTGAATTGAACTGTTTTGTTTATATTATTACAGCTTTCTTGATGCAAAAGAGGGTCGCTACAACCCAAACATGTCACCTAAAATACCAAGGGAAAAATGGCGTAAAGGGTCTCAGGTTATCTCTCTTATCTTTTATTTCATCATATTATGTTGGATAAAATCTTCAACCTTTTATTCCTAAAAATCATGTTGTAATTTGAATCTATTCTGTTTTTCCAGTGGTTCACCTTGATTCGTAACCATGCAGAAGTGATTGTTGATGATGATGTTATCTTCTCTACCTTTAAGAGATACTGTAAGGTATGTGCGCTATCATTAGTTAGTTTAACTACGATACTACATTGGATACAAAATTCTTGTATTGATTTATTAAAGTTGGTTGATATTAACTCAATTTTCATATAGAAATCAAAACTAAAATCTTTAGCATACATAACTATACTAGACTGGACTAACTGCAAATCTGTAATACTAAAAATGTGTTAATATAATAATATTAAAAAATCTGTCTAATTTTCTTCTCACTTGGCAGAGGCGTCCACCAATTGATACCAGAAAGGGAAAGCTGAATCTTGTAAGTGGTTTAATTTTAGTTTCCATACGTCATGTTGTTACAAGAAGGTATCACGTTATCTTAGGCTGTTATGCATAATAGTGAAGCACGTTCTTCACTTTTAATTGGAAGTTATTTATTCAAAGTTAGATGCTTTGAAGGGATGCTTAATTACATTGGAAGTTCCAAATAATTGTAACTCTCTAATAGGAACTTCATTCACCATGGTCAAGCAAAAATGGTGGGCTTAATATTAATGTAAGATTAGAAAATGGCTTTGAATTGTTAGTTCAAAACCAATTACTTTTGGGATCTTAGGACTATTCTTTGGGCCATGCATCCTATATTTGATTGAAGCGATCTATTGTAAATGATCAGTCCAGTTTCTTTTTGTTCTATTTATTTAAAAATACAAATTAGATTATAAGCTACTGTGCTTACCTGTGTATAATATGTCTTGCACGAGTAGCAAAGTTCTGAAAGTTGGACACATTAGTTACTGACTGGTCTGGTCAGTTTCTTGTAGTTGTAATACTGAAAACCACTTTTGAAAAAGCACCCTTTATCATTTTAACTTTTCTGGTTGCCAAAACCTTGATAAGTGGTGGGATGATGTGTCTGTAATTTACTAGTTTGTGAATTTATTTTGATGAAACTGTTTCAAAACATATAGAGAAAATTAACATTAGGATTAGGAGTATTCCCTTTACCCCTTTTCTAATAGGTAATTATTGTAAAGATCCAAATGAGACTGTGAGATTAGGCATTCAATGAGTGAAGCATTGAGGCTAAAAGTTAATTCCTTTTCCTTTTTTTACATTTGATGAGACTATGTTGTTTATACTGATAATGCTGTGATGCTACTTAGTACCTATTTTATGATATAATTGTTTACTTTCATATTTATTATTGTTTGCTAAGGATGTGGTTTAATGAATAATTATTTACTATGGGTTTGGAGTAAGTGCAGAAACTTCAGAAGCAGCACAACTGTATTCCAGATGAGCACTACGTGCAGACATTACTTGCAGTAAGTACTGAGATATTTTCCATCATTCTACATTTGGCTGTTATGCGATGTGTTCTCCAATCCTATTTATTCTCACTTCTGCTTTATCTTAGTAAAACATTGTGCAATAAATCTTCAAGGATTAATTTGCACGAGTGTTTGTAATATTATAGATCATGTTATATATTTCTCTTCTTGTGCTATTTTTCCAGCTGCATGGTCTTGAAGGTGAACTTGAACGCAGAACATTGACGTATACTTTGTGGAACCAGTCTGCAACAAAAACGGATAATAAAGGCTGGCATCCTTTTACTTTCAGCTATGCAAATGCTAGCCCTCAAAGGATAAAGGAAATAAAGGTTATCTTTTGGTTCTTCATACTTAAACATATATTGAGCAAGTTTTATGTTTGAATGGATAATTGAGACGGCAGTCTCCAGGAACCCA
This sequence comes from Cicer bijugum, assembly GCA_037974875.1. NCBI lineage: Eukaryota > Viridiplantae > Streptophyta > Magnoliopsida > Fabales > Fabaceae > Cicer > Cicer bijugum. The sequence goes on from JBBPBT010000659.1 coordinate 4,206,258, forward strand.
TCATAAAGTGGGGTGGGATTAAGATAAATGGACGTGTAGTTATTGAAACCCAGTGTATTTTTTAATTGCTCTGGAACATAGTGAGATTAGATGGTTGAAAACTGTCTTGATGCAAATATATCTTTCTTGAAATAAATCCTGGAATACTTGCTTGGAGAGGCGCAGTATGGTTCTATTTCATGGTACAGCTACAGTTCTTATTCAAAAGAGAAAAAAAACTGCCTCCTTTTATGATAAGATTGAAGTGTCCATGTTTCTTGGAAGAGTTGAATAAACACTAATAATGGAAAGCAAAAATAATTGTCAACTGTTCTACTTCTTTCTGACAAATGATTTTTTTTCTTCCGTTTTTGTGCTCAATGAGATTTTATAGCTTTACATTAGGAAGACCTACTTTCTAAAGTTTGCTCAAGTGATTACATGTTTTCATACAACTATTTTCTTTTTCTCATGTTTTTATCTTTTTCACACAGGGCATCAACCATGTATATTATGAGACCGAGTACAGGATAGAATGGTGTCGTACCAATTCAACATTTGTTCCATGTTTTTTGTTTGCTAGGAAATTCTCTAAGGGAGCAGCCATGCGCCTGTTGAGCGACGGTGTTATTGATCAACTTGAAGTTTCTGCATTGCTAGGCAATTCCCAATGAGTCACAATTTCTGATTGACCTACTTAGACATATACTTTTACCGTCAAATGGAATCACTTCACGTTATACACAGCATACTCCACACAGATTTTGAAGGCAGGTTTTAGCTTTGGTTGAAATAGTTAATCCCATGTGACAAGCTGATAGGACCATTTTATCTGGCTCAGTGGGATGTTTTGTACATCAAATCACGATTGTAACAGTGATCAGTCACAATAGGATGCTATAAATTATAGCATATAAAGAAGCATTTTTTTTATAATATCTGGAAATTTTATTTTAGATAGCCGGAATTCTCATTGCAGACTGATAAGCAGGTTTCGTCCTTACCACTCAAACTTCAAGAGAGAGTGAGGACATTATTAATTAATATTATAATTGAAGCAGTACTTGAATAAAAAAAAATTGTTAGTAAGTACTAAAAAGTGTGAGGAGGGGAAATTGTTCCATTTCAAAATCAACAACAAACCACAAGCCTCAACAATACCTTATCTTTAGTGTTACACTTTTGGATTAACTATTTAGTGGTTAAAAACAAACAATTTTTGGATCTTAAATTTTATTCACAGAACGATGTTACAAGTCATGCAACTGTATCAAAAATATAAAGACAGCAACCAATATATAGTTTGTTATATACTGTCAATTCTCATCAAATTCTATTCAATGGCTATAGGAACACAAGTTAAGGTTAAACACAAATGGTAAAACCTATATTAACAATGTTCATAAATCTACTGCTCTAATAGTCAATACAAAGTAATTGTAAGAAATTCAATAATTCAAGGGAACTTAAGAAAACACTCTTCTATATTGAAACCAAAAAATAATCTTATGTATTTATTTCTCATTAAATAATATATCAAGTGCCACAAAATAATAAAAAAAATCAACGAATGTAAGAAATAAAGAGGTACTGAGAGGCAAGTGATATAATAATGTTTGTACCCATTGTTTAAAAATGGGAAATAGCTTTCTTTGGAGCAGGTTTCCATCCTCTTTGGCGAGCTCTAAGTTCCCACAAAGCAGTTTCTTTCATCTGATTTTCAAGTGTTCTTTCAGATCTTTCTCTAGCTTCCTCACATGTCTCCATCCCTGAATTGCATTTGTCAGCCTCCTTTTGATACTGTGATGCTATTTTCTTTGACTCTAAAAGTAATATATCAGCATGTCTTTGTTTTTCTTCAGCTTCAGCTTCCTTTTGCTTTAGTTCTTCAGTCAATAAATCTGTGAAACTCTTCCCAGCTTCTTCACTCACCTCTGGATCTTGCCTCATGCAATCTATATAATGTAATTAAATATCATTTGAAATTATCTATGGATAAAGGTAGCAAATTTTCAACTCATTAGGCATGCCATCAGCACTGTCCAATTTAAATTAAACTTCTAATGCTAACTTGCTACAATTTATCAACTAAAATCTGTATTTAATTGCAAAGTTATACCATATATATTTGATTAAATCAAAGAGTATATCAGATATAGTTATAGTCATCAGTCATTTAATAACATTTGCCTATCAAATATATATATCTATGACTATAATATAATCTCATACCTATTGCTTTTCTCTAATGTAAGAGAGGAAGAGAACTAACCTAAAATAGAGTTGTTGCTCAATCCTGCAGAAAAGAAAGAAAAAAAACGCAGCGAAACCAAGTTAGCAAAATAGCAATCAATGTCTGAGCACAAGAAACAAAATCTACCTAAGACCTTTTCAACTTCCCTATTTTCCCTTACATATCACTGCAGAATCTATTGTAATGTTAAGTAATTGATCATCAAACTATTTTAAGATTTATCCAATGCAGTCCTTAAAAACAATTTTTAAAAAAACCATTAAATTTAATTACCATCAAAATGCATCTAAAAAACCAAGGAAACAAAAGTTACAAACAATTTGAGTATGTTTCAATTTACACATTTTAAGAACAAGAAAATTTGTCTAAAAGATAAAAGAACAACAAAATTAAAAATTTACCGGATGAAATTAATTAGCCAGTGTGTCAATATATGATTCCAATAATTGAGTTTCCTAAAATCCCAACATGGCCTAGCAGTTAAGTAAACTCTATGTTTCTTGAATATGTACTATTATTCGGTATTTAATGTGGCACACTAGTGAGGCATGAGTTGACGAAACACTTGTATAGATATGAACATTGAACATGACAATGACATAAACATGTAGTAATAATTGGAGAAAATAAAAATAAACAAATGTAACCATGTTTCTGAGTGTTTTGTCAATGTCAAACACTACGAGCCAATTATCAGAGACGTCATTGATATGAAGTGTCGGTGCTATATAGTATGACTTTCATTCTAACTAATTAGACCAACCTTGGTCGGTGTCTATGTTTTCATCAAACATCATGTCAATTAAGAAACAAAAGACATTATGTCATAATTTCTTAATTAAACATATAATTTAAAAATAAAAATAAAAAAGTAGATAGAATGAAACCTTCTGGGATAGAAATAAGGGGTTGAAGAGAACAATCACAAGGACAAGGAGGACAAGATGAAGAAACGGAGCTAAGGGTGTCGTTGAGTGTCCAAAACAAAGGTGGTCCTACAAGATAACATGTGAGACAGAGTCCCATAATCCACATTAACAATTTGAAAGCCCTTTTCTGCCTCCTATTCATCTTTATTACTGAGGAAGAAGAATAAGATGAAGAGGATCTTGATTACTCTGAGTTGGTTATGCTAATTCAGTTTCAAGATTTGCGTATCTCTCTCACTCTCTCCTTTCACCCACATGCATGCCTACGTGTGTCTCTCTTAATAATAATAATAATAATAATAATAATAATAATAATAATAATAATAATAATAATAATATTATTATTATTATTATTATTATTATTATTATTATTATATCTCTCTTGATTTGTTGTTTTCGTCATTTTCTTGTTATTTGATTATTAGTTAACAAATTTATTTCTAGTCGTAAATTACTATTTAATATACTAGATAAGTTTTTTTTTAATATATATTAATATTTTAGACGATGATGAATTATGTTAACATTTTATTTATTATATATATTTTTTTAAATTTATTGTTAAATTGAAAAATTATATTATATAAATTATTAATATAATTTTTTATATAAATCTACAATTGTTTGTAATTGAGGTATGCTAAAATAATCATCTTAAATATTTTATTATATAACGTCGATTTTAATGCACCTCAATAATGTATAAAAAAATAAATTAAGTAAAATCTAATAAGTAATACATTATTAAATAATGTAACCTTGATGTAGTAATACATCACTGTAATTTCATCTCTACTCATTCTAAATAATGAATTTGAAAAATATTCTCAAGTGGTGTTTGAGGTAGACCTAGACGAGAATATATGGTGAGTAGAATGAATACCTTAGGTTTAAAGACTCTCTTCTCTAAATTGAAGAATACAATTACGTAAAACTATATATGTACAATTACTTATTAAATCTAATTTAAAGTTTAATTATCTACATATATCTTTTATGCCCATGAATGTATTTTATTATAATTTCAACTATTAATTTTTCAATTAATGGTTATAACTTTGTAATTTATTTCTGTAATAGACCTTGTAATAAGAAACCAACTCCTTTATATAAAGACTTTCTTATTTATTTTCCATGTCAAATTAAGAAAGTAAATTTATTTTCCATGTCAACCCAAAAAAGGAAAGGAAAGAAAAGTTGCCAAGGGTCAAAGAAAGTGTTGGAGTAACTAACAACCTACAAGGTGCTTATTCAATAAGCCACTATCATAAAAGAAGAACATGCTTAAAAGATATTTCTATGATTAAAAAGAAAAAATGTATAGGTAAACTCTATACTTATAAACTCTTTTTATAAGCTTTTGTTAACCTTAAGAAAGTAAGTTAAAAATAATTTATCAACAGGTCACAAACTTTTCATACGATCTTCAAAACACTTATTCAAGTGTTAATATGTTATTAAGATAGATCCAAATAGTTTATTTCACAAGCCCCCAAAACCTCCAATTGACCATTCAATATTTCAAATAATTTTCATCGGAAGCACTGCACAATTCAAGAGTGCTAGCCAATCTTGGAAATATTCAGTGTTTAAATAGCTTTTCAGCATATGTATGTTATAATGATGAGTGTGGATGCTTTCAAAAATTAATGTCCACTTCCTCCATTATGTCCATTTCCTTTCTCAAAATTTTGATTGTATTCACTATTTCTAGAAACTGAGGGTGTGAATTATGATCTGTGAAAAATGTAGTGATGGTCCCATGTATGTCAATAAAGCTCCATCCAGGAATTTTCCTCAACCCAAGAGATCTCATATGAGTCCATACCTCACCCACTCCTTCCCACTTGTTTATTGAAGCATAGCAATGTGCTAGTTGTACATAATTTCCAGCACTCATAGGCCTCAGCTTGAGAATATCATCAGCAATTGTATCACCAAGTTCATCATTACCATTTGCTCGACAAGCGTCAAGGATTATGCCCAACACATCAAGTACAGGATCTGAGAAAGTTTTCTTGTACAAATTATACGCCTCTTCGACCTTCCCAGCACGACAAAGGAGATCCACCATACAAGCATGGTGTTCAAGATTTGGTGCAATGCCGAAATCTCTAGTCATAGATTCGTATATGTTCAAGCCCTGATCTATAAGTCCACTATGACTACAAGAAGATAAAACTGAGAGGAAAATCACATGGTTGGGTTTAATACTACTCTCTAGAAACTTTGAGTATAACCTCAATGCAGTTTCTCCTTTACCATGATAACCATATCCTGCAATTATGGCACTCCATGAAACCAAATCTTGACCTGGCATTTGGTTGAAACACCTTTGAGCAGTATCCAAATCACCACATTTACAGTACATGTCTACCAAAGAAGTATCAACCACGATGCACGGCCTAAGACCATTTCTTATTATGAACCCGTGGATCCATTTTCCGGGGTGTAGTTGCCCGGTGGATGCACACCCTTGCAGAAGGGAGACAACGGTTATTGAATCAGGTCTTAGCTGACAAGACCTCATTTCATTAAAAAAAGAAAAGGCCTTACATACATAGCCATTTTGAGCATATCCAGCAACTATAGCATTCCATGAAACTAAATCCCTTTTTCTCATCTTATCAAAAACAATAGAACTCTGATCGAAATGGCCACACTTTGCATACATGGTAACAAGAGAGTTATGAGCAGCAGTATCCAAAGACAATTCTTGCCTTACTATATAACCATGAATAGATCTCCCTAAATTATATGACCCCATTTGAGCACAAGCTGTAATCACACTGGCAATAGTCTCAGTAGATGATTTCATTCCAAATTTCAACATCTGATCGAAAATATCAAGTGCTTTGTCTGCATTCTCATTCTGCACAAGACCTGAGATCATTGCTGTCCACAAAACTACATCCTTATCTAAACTCCTCTCAAACATTCTAAATGCAACATCAATGTTCCCACCTTTTAAATACATTACAATCAATGATGTTTCGACATGTGCATCCAAGTCAAAACCAGCTCTTAAAATCTGGCCATGCACTGATCTTCCCAATCTCATATCACCTCTTGACACAGCCACAGACAACACAGACCCAAAAGTCTGTAAACCAGGCTCCAAACCTTGCACCTTCATCGTCTCAAGAAGTAACAAAACTTCACATACATCACCAATCTGGGCATAGGAAGATAACAAAGAATTCCATGAAACAACGTCTCTTTGATCCATACAATCAAACAATTTTCTACAATCTGCAATGCTTCCACATTTCCCATACAAATTCAGCATAGAATTTGACAAGTTCAAATCTGACATAAACCCAAAAAACGTTGCACAACCATGCAAACGCTGAACATGAGAAAGCTCTGAAACACCAAACAACAAGCTCAACAGAGTAACACTACTGGGTTGAATTCCCTGGTAACGCATTTGATGAAACAAAGAAAAAGCTTCATCAACATTGCCCATTTTAGAATAACACCCAATAATGGTAGTCCAAGGTACAACATTCTTCTCAGGCATAAAGTCGAACACTTTGCGGGCAAAATAAGAATACCCAAATTTAACATAGAAATTGATCAAAGAAGATGCAATGTAGGAATCAGTGGACAACCCATTAACGAGGATGCGTTGATGGAGGGTAAGGCCGAGGTGAAAGAGGTTGAGAGAGGAGCATGCTTTGAGAAGACTGGGGAAGGTGTATGCGTCAGAAGGGATGTGTGAATTGAGCATGGAGGAATAGGTGATGAGAACTTGACGGTGAGCACCTTGGGTTGAATGGCGGTTGATAATTGCATTGAATGAATTGGTGGTGGCTGAAGCAGGAGGTGAAGAAGGGTGTGGTGTTGGAAGTGACAGCATCCATTGTTTTTGGTAATTGAGACTCACTAGTGATTGCGGTTTCGGCTTGTATGTGAACATCATCCATTCCTCTGCTGACCTCTGGGCATAAATGTTTTCCTTCACTAATTTATGTAAATCATTTTCTTAACCATTACTCTTACTTGCATATGAAGAAATGAAATACCTTATTTTTGCCTAAAAAACAAAAACACCACTACTTTTTATACTCATTTAAAATTATTTTTTTACTTATTTCTCAATTTCTATCATATCATCTTCGATATATCATATTTACTACGTTACTTCCTTTATATCATATTTACTATACTACTTCCTCTATTTCTTTCTCTCTCAACGAGTAAAATGGATAAAAACGTCGTACTTTTTCACTCTCAAGTCAACAAACATAGATTTAAAGCCAACTTCTTGAAATTGTGAGCAAGCCAAATGATTTTCATTTTTGTCGGTTTCTTTTTTTGTTCTAGTTACATTTAAATAAGTTACTGGAATTCAATTCATGTATTCTACTTGAAATTAATTTACTGCGTAAGTGAATTTAATTTTATATAAACTCAATTTATGTAAATAATTTATTTGGGCGTAATATGAAAAAACAGTATTGTAATTAACAAAAGTAAATGATTGGCATATTGTGCAGCAAAAATATTCCACCCACCCATATTTTGTATGCCAAAATCAGAGGGTACAATAATAACCTTGTCCGCATGATTTTAAAAGGAAAGGCTAGCAACTATGTTTCAAGTCGCAACATGATAGTTTTTGAAGTCTTTTCTTCACAATTACAAATGTGATTGAAATCGCATCAGCTGCGACTAAACATAATTCTACGCAATAATCTATGATTAAAACGCTTCCCCATTATGTCAACTACTTGTGCCAATTTGAGATTAACCCTCAATTTGAGCTTGGTCACATTAAAGCTCATTGTCCCTTGCCAAAAGTGTGTTTTGTAGGAATGGAACCTTGGTCTTCTCGTCTACACACTCTACGTGTGTTGCAAAATGAGCCACACCCATTGGTTAAAATAATTTTGTTTCAACAACTACAAACTATTCACTTTGAGGACTATGAGTGTGTTTAATAGGAAATATTGATAGGTATTAGTTGGTGAATGAGTTACAGAGTATGATATGATAGGTTATTAATAAGAGGAAAGGAAAGTTAGTTATGAAGTCTTTGATTTAAGATAGTTTGGAAATTCTTATGGGAGAATCCAGATTCTTTAGAATAAAAAGGCATTCAGTTCAGAGAGACATTCACTCAATAAGAAATTCTCAGTTTTTCATTTAAATCCAGTTCCTATCACAAGAGTTTATTAAAAAATTAACTTTTATCGAGAGGCTGAGAGCCTGAGACCACAAACATTCCTCATCGAGCGTGCAAAAGACTATGACAAATTTTGCCATAATGATTATACAAGGTTGTGAATTTTCAAGATTATCTTAGTTCTGCTTCTAAAAAAGGTTGGATTTTACATTTTACAAGCAACAATGCATACAATGTTCAGCCTTGAAGGTTATTCTGAAAACAAAGCTCACCCTGAGCTTGTTGACTACTACCATGATACTCATGAGCATATTTATTTCCACCTAAAATAATTTGTTCATGCTGCTCTACCACTTTGACATGTGAATCAATAAGCACCACCATATCACACAAATAAGACAGCGAAATGAAGGCAACTACTTCTCTTCTTTCCGTGGATACTCTCTGCGCCCAAATATGGCAGTTCCAATCCTAACATTTGTACTTCCCATCTCAATCTACACAATTAGAGAGTTAGTAAAGAAATATTATGATCATATCACTATACTTGTCCTTATGTGTAATCCATGTATTTTCCAAGAAAAGGATTTCTTACAGCTTGCTCAAAGTCTCCAGTCATTCCCATTGACAGTTCACATTGCGCTTCTGATATTCCAAGTGCCGCACAAACTTCACTTCTACAATTTGATAACGTCTAAAAAGTACAAAATAAAATTTAGTTTGGAGACTTACCAAGACTGGATAGGAAGTTCAGAAAATACAAAAGAAACATGTCAAAACGCATAGTTGTCACCTTAAAATTTTCTGGGGTGGATGAATAATCCGGCATGCCAATTGTCATTAAACCACAAAATTCAAGGTTTGGGCAATTTGTAACAATATGTTTTGCAAGGTCTACACAAACAGCTGGTTCAACACCAAATTTAGCTGCAAGAAAATATCCGTCAAATGACATTCTTGTGATTGACAATGACAGTAAACTGAAAACAATGGCAAGAACATTTTATCACGTGACAGAAAAATGAATAACTATTATGTAGAGCACATTTTGTAAACCACCGAGCACTTATATAAAGCAGTTCAGTATAATAAATATAGGTAACATTTCACATTACTTATGATGTTGGAATCAGTGATTTGATAAACATAATTTCTATAAAAAAAATAATTGGGAACTATATTTTCTTGTTACTGGGATCCTATTTTCATATCAGTCTATTAGAAGTTATGTGAAATATTTTGGGTTAGTAGTCTTCCAACAAAACCAAGTCAACTTTATTAAGAGATGGTAGATACTGAATTGGCTGGCAAATCTATCAGGTGTAACTTACATGTTTCTCCACTTGTATTCACTTCAACAAAAACTTTCAATGGTTTCCTGCCAATTTTGGCTACGGCACGTTCAAGAAGGTTTGCTATCTGCTAGCAAAGAAAAAAAATGAAAAAAGAACTAAAACCAGAGATGATCATGCGACATTTGCAATACAATATCAAAAAATGCTAAGATCATGCTGCACTAAATCAAAATATATTATCTGATCAAACATTTTTAAGTGTGGCGCACATCTAATGTATGGTCTATCTATAAAGTAATCATTTAAAAAACATCCTATACCGTTAACTACTTTGAAAATCAAATATAAAAAAGATGAACAATTTAGTTTCCAAGAGAAATCCCAAAATGTTAGGATGAAATTCATCATTTTGCTACGACTTGCAACTATTTCCATGTTTTGTGTATCAGTGTATGTTCCACTCCACCATTTATACTTCACGTAAAACTTATACTCTTCTATACACTCATAAACTTGAATTCACGTGTAAAATATATTTATCTTATCTTCCCAACAAATTATGAGGAAACAGTAATATTTACCTTCTCATCATCTACAGTCTCTACATAAGCAAGGTTGGGAACACCAGCTGTAGAAATATCAAATAAGAACCAAAACATGTTATGCTCTTTCATAACAAACCAAAGATTATGAATGTGGTAATGTACTTATCCCCACAAAATAGAAGCTAAGTAACAATCAAAGTTTTCAAGCATAACATCACACCATGCATAAGCAGCCCAAAGGCAAACATAAAATTGAACAGTTTTTAGAGAAGAGTACATATATAGAAAAATATGTCATCACTTATAAAAGTGAAATTTACCAGTTCAAAAAACCTTCATCCGTCTAATTAGAGATTGTTAGTCTAAAATTAAAGCAAAATTCTTTTAAATGTGTCTATATTTTTGTTATTAATGCAAGAACTTGATTAAATTTGAGCTAAACAAATACATAAGGGCAAATTAAGTTGAGTCACATTTAAGGTAATGTTTAAGAATAACATAATCATCTTTCATTATACAAGTTTAGGTGTAAATTAGGTTGTACAACATTGAAAGTATCAGGTTATCGGCATTGATTTTGCATTCCTAATATAGTTTATTGTAAGGAAAAATTGGTTTTACTACCTTCGATACTTGATTCCATTCAATGTCGTAAAAATTAACTTTCACTTTAACTTGAAAATTTCTCACTAACTATATATCAAATTCACTACCAGCATAAAAACATTTAAACATAAATAACTTAAGATTAAACTTAATTTTATGAGATTAATTAAACAGAACAAACATTCTTGAAAATGAGTGTTCTAAAATACACAATAACTGAATAAGTTAGCAAACACCATCCTCAGAATTACTAGTGATAGAATAATAGAGTAGAAATGACATACCAAGAAGAGGTTTGACTTTATTGCTCTGCAAATTGCCGATGAAATGCCACTCGATATCTTCCGGAAGCTGAGGGGCTTTCTCGATTATTTCCTGAACGTAATTCTCGCCGAAGCATCGATGTCCGGCATCATACACCTGTCGGAGAGAAGAAACTGACTTCGTCTTACTCGCCGCCACTACCCGGATATTTTTAACATCCCGACCCGATCTATCGGCGGACTGATGGACGCGCTCCAGCACCGTCTTCAACAACGCCGCTGGGGCGGCCTCTGACGACGATGCCATTTTTATTGCGTGATAATAAATCGTAAAATGCCATGTCCCCCTTTTATATTTATAGACTCTTCCTTACCTTATTTGCTGCTGATGGTTCATTTTTCACACTAGTTATACAGTACGTTTTTTTATTTTCTTACATTCGTATAATGTTCTATTTCCTCTTTATATTTTTCTTGATTACATTATTAATCTATCAAATTTATTATATTACTCTTCACCGGCGGCTATAAATAATAAAGCACCCTGTTTATCTGTTAAACGATTTCACCTATACCTCGTTTTATAATTTTTTTTTAATAGTGATTTAATTTCTTCAACCTAATATTTCAAAAAAAAATATTAATCAGTCATATTAATAATTTTATATTATCATATTTCAACAATATTTTTTAATTTTAATATAATTTATTGTTTAGGATTTACAAAAATTAAAGAGAGAAGAATGTTTGAATTGTCATAATTGCATCTAAAAAATTTATTTACAATAGAGATATTTATTTAACTTGGGGTTAAATAGGAAATAAAATTTTATCACATACTCCCAAATTTAAATAAAAAATCTTATTGTATCCTTTAAAATAAAAATCAAACTATATGTTTTTTTATGCATGCTTGTATTTTACAA
>JBBPBT010000659.1:4257808-4278925 GCA_037974875.1 Cicer bijugum
AAATTTAATAGTTTTTCATAAACACAAGTTTATCAATGTAGCTGAATACTCATAAAAAATAATAAATAAACACAACAAATGTACCTAAATACTCGTAAAAAACAATAAATAAACACAAAAAAAAAAATAATGATGTAGAGAAAATCTAAATGAGGTCGAGAAAATAACAACTAAAAAAAATGGCCGACAACATGAAAGAGAAAACGCAACTAATAATGAATTGATTTAAACTAACGAACAAAACCTAATAAAAATTGGTGAAGGACAATTTGGGATTTTCAAAAAAAAAAGGTAATGACATCATTTTTTCTCGTTAATGAGTTAAGTTCCGTATTTTTTTAATTTTTCAATTATCTTTATCTCTCATATCTCGCAAGAGGCAAATAAACTATTATTTTTAGATTTTTATTTTTAGCCAAAAAATAATTTTTTTAACAAAATAATTTAAAAAAATTTAAAATAAACACTCTTTTAATTTAAAAAAATTATTTTTAGTTTAAAAAAATAAATTTTTTTCTTAAAAAAAGCATAAACAAACACACCTTATATTTTAGACGGATGTTAAGAGTAAAATTATAGTTATATATTTTTCAATCACAATATAATTTGATTCAAATATATCTTGATTTTTACTTATATTTTTAATCAAAGAAAATATTTCAAAAGAAATAAGAGATGAAAACCAATAATCTTACGTGAGCTAGAGGAAGAGCGGAGAAGTGGGGGAGAAATGGGAGAGATAGATAGAGAGAACAAAAATATATAAATACATTAAAGAATTATGGAGAAAATAATAAAGAAGAGATGACAAAAAATTAGAGGGATGAGAGGTATAAGAATATATAACATATAAATGAGAAAAGAGAATCCATAAAAATCTCATACGGATGGAGAAAACTTTTTCCAATTAAAAATTCAGCAAAAAGTCTAACCTAATCCAATAAAATCTAATTTATTTAACAAATTACTAAAATTTGAAAATTTTAGAATACTACAAAATATTTTATAAGTTATAAAAAATCTGAATTGAATACCATTAAATTTCTATTCTTTATTTTTTAACTTCAAATTATCCAAATTAAATACCATAAGATATAATTTAATTATGTAAAAATTATGAGTGAATAATACAAGATAAATATATTAGCAAATACAACTGGTTCCATATACAATACTCAAATATGTTATTATATCATAAGTTTCCTTAGCGAGATTTCATACAAGCTAACACATCATTTCGAAAATCCATATCCTACCGTTATTGCCGCAAGAACTTTGGTGTTTAACAGACTAATTAATTGTATATTTAGTTGATTAGTCGTTTGCTTATCTAATTGATTATTTATTCAACTAATGACGATGTATTTGTTAACTTGTATTTTTGAAAATGATTTCCTTTTTTATCAAGTGATTATTATGAAAAAAATACTTTATTTCTTAGTTGTGTATTTTCATAATACCCTAAAATAAATAATGTATAAAGTTGAATTACAACTCAAAACTATTTTGTTGACTATGTTATCAACTTTGATATATATTGACCATGTTTTCTATCATATTATCATTACGGAATTAGACCTTTCATACATATTATAAACTTAACAATAAATTTAACAGATTAATATCTTGTTTATGTTTATGCAATTGAGTTTTAATGCAAAAATATACTTTTGTGACTAATCGCACATCGACTAACGATTAATGATTATCAATTAACTATATTTTTCACATGTCTATTAATCCATATCAAATGGTTAGATTAAAATCATTTTTTTTATTATTAAAAATTTAAAATTCTGAATTTTATTTCTCAACTGTCCCGTCTTTAATGCAATGGTCACCAATATGTTGATAGCTCATCTCATGCAATTGTTACATAATGAAATCCAAATTCGAAATTAGATCCCTTTTATTGGTTATTCAGGGTTTAATAGGTGACTAAAGGCTGAGGGTGTGATGACGCAACAAACAATTCTTAATCTAATAATATGTCCATCTCATTCAATAGATTAAATTAAAGTTAAAAAATTATTAAATATTTAAATATGATTACTCTAAATTTAGAATTATAGCTTGTAGTGTACGACATACGTAACACTAATAACGAAAGATTGGATTGGACGGGACAGATAACGGTATTTAAATTCGGAAGGGTAAAGTAGAAGGTGGATTAAGCAGCTAACAGCAATATTGCATGGTGCTGCAGCGTGACCTGATTCATGCATTGCACACATTACACAATATATAATAATAAGGTCTGGATGGATTAATTAAAGCAAGGATTACTGCAAAAATGGTTGGCGGCATGTGATGATAAATACAAAACAATATATACTCACTTTAATCATTGCCTTCCTTCATTTTCACGCTTCCTTTGATGCCGTTAAATTCCGCACGCAAAGCGTCAACGCTCACTTAAGCACCGCACTTTCCACACCCAAAACAATTCCATTAAAACTTAGGTCCAAAACTTAATTGCTAATAAATTATTTCCTACTCTTTGAAAACAATACATGCACATCTACTTTTTCTTTAAATCTCTTATTATAAATTATGTATAAAAAAATTGTTAATTTACTTGAATAAATAATTAATTTAAATTATAGTTAAAATTATAGTTAATTTGATTATATAATTATCTATAATACTTTACATAATTTGAATTAATTATTTATCTAATTGTATTGACTATATTTTTATACATGATTACTATGTATGTATATATGAAGAATGTAATATGAAGAGAGTGTCCACGAAATATTTTTACTTGACAAAACGACCGACATCAATTTATATAAGGCAAGCGGTAAATACAAAATTTAAATTAAATTAGCAAAAAAAAAAAAATTAAAGTTAATTAATATATTAAGTAATTAACGTGTTATTTATAAACTATTTTTATAACTTCGATTTGCATGTGAGACTATTTAGATATACGGAAACATATATTATACCAAATCAACTTAATTTACTAGTACCACTAAGTGTCCAATCCAAGAAATTGAATTCTACACCACTGACTCACAACACAAGAGAAGTGTCTGTTGTTTGTTCCATTGATTCAATTTGTTAGTTAACAGCTACACTATGTGAATAGACAGGCTGGTTGGTATTTTTTAGATGAACGAGACTTAGTTAGTGCTACAAGTTAGTTGGCTTTGTCCTTTTCTTCTTCTTTAACCATATTCCAAACTGTCCAACTATCTTGCCTTTCAGGCATTCACTACCTTTTACCACTTTATACACTCATCATAGATTAAGTAAGCTACCTCATCCTATGCCCTTTTTTTTACTATTTGTTTTATCTACTCATATATATATATATATATATATATATATATATATATATATATATATATATATATATATATCTCTAGATCTATATTAGTGCGTTTTGCCTTTAAATTGACTTTCACTGTTGGCTTTCGTTTTGCTTCGTATACAATCCACCTAACTAATATACTTATACTACTATAGCATAGTATGAAATTGTGGTTCATTTAAATTAAAGCATCGATTGTACCTTTGATTTGACTTTAAAAATCAACAAAGAAGTAGTGATTAATTAGGAGGGAAGAAAGTGGACTAATCTGATTGTCTACTTCTAGTTTAGTCAATAATTGTCCTTCACCAAATTAAACGGATCAATATACATTAGGAAGTCAAAGTTCAATGTACCTATGTACATGATTTATTAATTGTTCTTTTTTAATTTGCCTAACTCGAGCGAATTCTTGTTCTAGTTCAATACATTTCACTAGGAGATAATTTTCATGATTTTCACAAGCACCCATATACCTATTAATCGAAGAAATCAAGGATTGTTTGGCAAAATTCCATATCTAGCTGTTACACTACCATTCTATGTAACAAGGCAAAAAGGACTAAGAAAGTATATAGTAAGTAGTACGAGGATAGTTTCACTTTTACCAAAGATATATACTATGTAAACCTAATGATATATATAAAAAAAAATTGTCACAAATTCCGACTAGACACCATATAAATAGAGTTTTGAAATTTTTATTAATATTTTATTTCTTATCAGGTGATAATGATGAAGAAGAAATAAAAATTATTAAGATGTATTTTATAGGTGATTGATGTATATATATGAATTTTTTGTGTGGAAATATGATAAATAAATATAGTAAGTAATATGGTAGGGAAAATAAGTCAATGAGTTTAACCAGAGTTAGAAGCGCGGAAATCCAAAGAATAATATTTTGGTGGGTTTGATGGGCAAAGAGTTAAAGATAACATTATTAAGAAGATTGAATAATTGAAGAATTTAACATATAACATATAACATGGAATATGCCATAAAAATGTTCGATTCCATCCCCCTGTGTCTTTAATGACCTAATGATTCAGTGAGGAAGCACGCTGTCTAATTTAATTTGTTTCCCGTCATTCACCATGCCAATTATAATAGTTACTATACACACACTGCAATCTTTGCACATTCACTTAGCATGTTCCACCATGTGCACCGTCTCCTTAATTAACCATTAACCATCCTCAAATTAATCATCCATTTTCACGCTTAATTAAATCTAACTAATCAAGAAATATTAATGCATATAGAGCTAGCTAGCTAGCTAGCGTGGCCGGCCAACATCAACAACAATCAAAAGTTTCTCATTTCATCCTCCTTTTGACACGTGGACCCCTCCCATCGTTACAAGACGGCGGCCGTCCATTGTACACAATCAAAACTACATTTTAAAAAAAATAAATAAATACTTTCCACGTCATCAACATATATTATCATATCATATAATACATAACCTCTTACCCTCAACATTAAGCCAACCACAACACTCCAAATTAAACCAAAGTTTAAACTTTCACACTATATAAATATCAATGTCCTAATTAAGAAAGGTAACTCCCACTCTCAAATTCCACCAATAACAAAAAATAAAACACTCTCTTTTCTAAATTTCAATGGATTGGATGAGAGGCAAAACCATTGGCCGTGGCTCAACCGCCACCGTCTACATCGCCGATAATCGACATTCCGGCGAACATTTTGCGGTCAAATCTACAGAGCTTCACCGCTCGGAGTTTCTGAAGAGAGAACACGAGATTCTCTCGAAGCTTAATTGTCCTGAAATTGTGAACTACCATGGTTGTGAAGTCACGTTGGAAAACGGTGTTGAGGTTTTCAACTTGTTCATGGAGTATGCACCTTATGGAACTCTCTCCGATGAACTACGCAACAGAAATGGTGGAAATGGAATGGAAGAAGCTTTGGTGAAGTTCCACGCGCGCCGGATTTTACTTGGACTTAACTATCTTCATTCAAATGGGATAGTACATTGCGATTTGAAGGGACAGAACGTCTTGTTGACGGAACAAGGTGCGAAAATCGCTGATTTTGGTTGTGCTCGGAGGGTTGAGGAGGAGGAGATGCTAATTTCCGGTACACCTGCTTACATGGCGCCGGAGGTAGCGCGTGGGGAGGAGCAAGGGTTTTCTGCTGATGTGTGGGCTTTGGGATGTACTGTTCTAGAGATGATCACCGCGAAAATGCCGTGGCAGGGTGTTTCTGACCCTGCCGCGGTTTTGTATCGAATTGGATTCTCCGGGGATGCGCCTGAGATTCCTAACTCTGTTTCGGAACAGGGGAAGGATTTTTTGAGGAAATGTTTGAAGAGAGATCCAAATGAGAGGTGGTCGGTGATTGAGCTTCTTGGACATGAATTTGTTGGAGAGCTTAAGGAATTGGTGTTTGATTCGGAAACTCCGACGACTGTGTTGGAACAAAGTATTTGGGACTGTTTGGAAAAAACTCAGGAGGTGGGTCCCACACTTGATTGTTGTTCCTCGGATTCTTCGAATCCGTTAGACAGAATTCAGAGGTTGTGTTCTGATGAGGCTGTTTGGGAATTTGATAATGATGATGAATGGATTACGGTGAGAAGTAATGATGTGGAGTTTAATGCATTGTCGTTAGGAGAAATGGAAGATTATGAATCAGACACTGTTTGTGTAGTTGGTGATCACGAGATTGAGATTGAGATTGGTTTGGAAAATTTTTATGAATCAGAAATTTTAATTGAATTGAGTAGATGGAATGCTATTGTTGATTATTGGTGTCTTAATAACTGCAATTGTCTTGATGATTTTTCATTAGTTTGTAAATGTAGAGAGATTGTTTCCTGTGTAAAATTTGATTATCAGAATAAAGAAATTTTTATCATGCTCTGCTTTTTGCTTTCTCTTTGCCTCTTTAATTTCCAATTTTATTAGATAAATTCAACATTTTAAATTTTTTATTTGAAAGTATAGTTTAATGAGATAATTTATGTGCCTAGCATAATAGTTAACAATGACAAATTTAATCATATCCGTATGTTAATTTCTACTACTTCAAAATGAAAAGTGTTAAGAATTCACTTAAAATCTCTAAAATCAAATGTAGCTTCAAGCATTCTTTCTTGAATTGATACAAGCCCTTGTCTATTTAACACTACATTTTTTATAGTTGATTGGTAGTGGCATGGTAGTATGGTACCCACCCTTCAATGGGGTCTGCAAGATATCATGTTGCCTGTCCTAATTTGTTCTAGCTGATTTCTCAAAGGAAGTTTCATCAGCTTTGAGGAGCTTATTTTTTGTGCTCTTGATATTGCATCAGCAGTGTTGTTGGTCAATTTTCTTATAGGTTTTATTTTCTAGGACCATTTTTTAAATTCAAAAAACATATTCAAGTCTATAGTTTTTCTTATAGGTTTTATTTTCTAGGAAATTTTTTTATTTTCTAATGTTGCACAATTTTTATTTTGTATCTAAAATAGGAATGATTGTCAAGTTAAGGAAAATTTGATGAAATGCATTTTGTCCTTATATGTGATTTACAGGGCAACTTGTTGTAGATTTATTTTATTTTTAAATTATTAGAAAAACTTTATGAACAACATAGTATATCGAAAAAACCAGAAAATCTTGCTTCAGTTTGTCCAACTCCAAACATTAAATAATTCATAAAATGGATACGTGGACATCTGGCAACACAATGTTTATGCTAGAACAGCTAAGATTTTGATAAACTACTAGTTATGCCGTTCTAGATTGAAGTCTAACAGAAAATGGTGTTGTGTGCTTTTTTCATTCTTTGTTCTGAACATGACAAAAGACGAACAATATAATACAGATGTAACAAATGATGCTTATGTGTGATTTTGAGATCGGATATTGATATTTATATTTCATTTGAGAAAGAATAGACAATGTACAATCATCATTTCTATATTATTAAATACAACTATACAACAGTGTAAAAAAAGTTTATACAACATACTTTTAATTGATCATCAATGATACATTGTAGTAGTAGAGAACAATGTATTTAAAATGATTTATTATACACTCTATGGTTAATGTGGCACAAGTAAGCCATTGACATGAAATGCTCTAAAAACTAAATGGACAAAGTTATAGCCCTCATTCATAGCATCTGTTGTAATAGCAGAAATTGTTATCCAAGGCTTAGATAATGAGTGTTGTTGTAGTGAGTTTGAAGCTCTTTGTGGTGAGATTAATTTTCCCTTAATCAAAGGGGTTCATGAGCTGTCTAGATAATGAGTGTTGAGTGGTTGCAAGGGGTATCACTAATGTAGCACATGTATTAGCACATTACGATGTTGTATTTACATCTGATTCTGACTTTGGGCTGCTGTGGCATATCTTGCGTTATTGCATGTTAATGGGTTTCTTTAATAAGATGTAGCTTTTTCAAAAAAAATAATTGTCATTTCTCTTGACAATGCTATTTATCATGAAGGGTTTGTTCACGAAAAACTCGCGAGTTTATAGTTAACCATAAAAATAGTTCTTTGTCAAAAAACGTGGTAAGTAGAAAACTGTGATTTTTATTAATTTGTGTGAGATTCTCAATTATGAGCACTCATGATACTCATGAGTTATATTGTCGTGACAACTAACACTTTCCCTTTAATTTGTGCGAGATTCTCAATTATGAGTGTCCGTGATTCTCTCATGAGCCATTTTATTGTGACAACTAGCATTTGTCTTTAATTTGCGTGAGATTCTCAATTATGAGCGTTTGCAATACTCTCATGAGCCATTTTGTGGGGATAACTAGTGTTTTTCTTGTGTTGCTGGTAGCAAACCTAACAAGCCAGCTACTATATTAGTTATGGGGAACATCATTGCTGCTCAAGTTATTGCAGGAGTAGATTGGAAATACAGTTTAGTTATAGGGAACGTGTATTGGTGCATAACATAATACTATCTTCAATACTACACTGACAAATAACAGCTTGACACCACATCTTAGAAACCGTTCTTCTTTAAGAACATATTATACCAATAATATACTTTTCGTAACACTAGTGAGGATTCAACTTGGAACCTCCTAAAAGTATGTTAAGGACTCGCATTGAGATTTACTATTTGGAGTGAAAACTCGTAGGAATTATTGGATCCTATTTGGCATTGTAGGGTTAGTTAAAAGAGACTTAAGAACCCAACTTATGATCTACCATGATGACATTATCACATTTAAAAAGAAAATTATCTAAATCCAAAAATAACGAAATTTGCACAAATTTGTTCAAAACTTCAGCTGCTCAATATACCTGAGCAGGGTACTTGGGACTCGTCTTTAACAAATTATTGGATCATATTATAGTTGGTACTTGGAACAGTAGCATAGCTGACTAACAAAACAAATGTGAACAAAAAAATGAAGAATTGTGAAAGAAGTGAACAGTCAAGAGGAGAACACTGTCTGGCTCAAGAAACACATTACTTAAATAGAAACAGTGATAAATTTAAATAAAATTAAGTTCTAAGAGATATCAAGCACACTATTTCAGGGCACGTCCCTTCATAGTGGCCAAACAGAAGCTGTAAAAGTTACATATGTGCAGAAAAAACAAACCAGCACTATATTTCTGTCATCACTGAAAAAAAATTCACAATTTGTTAGGACAAAATTGGTCCAAATTCAACTCTGAAGTGAAAATCCTCCTATTTCTTGAGAAGCAAGGATTGATAACCTGTTACCAGCAAACTGCCATGGAAATCCTGAAAAGTATAGAAGAAAAAGCCACCACCTTAAATGTTTCTTACATATTCTTCTTGGAAGCAGAATGCGAGAATCTTCGATCAACAGATTGTAGTTGATTGCGGAGGCTCTGGTTCTCCTCAAGTAAGCGATCATATTCAAGAAGGAACCCTTCAGATTGTTTCCTCAGAGCATTTACATTGGCTTCTGAAACACCAACCTCTTTATTTTTTGAATGCAGTTCATATTCCAGGCGATTAACTGCCGCTCTCAACTTTGCTGCTTCTTCCTCCATTGCCTTAGTATCCTCTGAAGTTGCAGCTTTCGCATCCTCAGACCCCCGCATTTGTTTCTTAACAGCTTCCATGCTCTTTCTTCGAATCCGGAGTTCTCTTATGTAATGGTGAAGCCTGTCTACCATGAGTGCAAGAAAAAGGACAGCCCCTACAAATAATTGACCAAGGATAAATAATGCTCACAAGCCACAGAGGAGGTCTTTTAATAAATCATAAACTGATAGGACTGATGAAGAGAAAGGCCCAAATGAAGAAGAGAGTGCTGAATTGGCAAGTTAGTTAGAGAGAGAGAGAGAGAAAATACATATGTTAAGGGAATATATATAGAGAGGTAGTGTCATGAGGAGGTTATCATCATACTTGTTATTCTGTTTTACAGTTTCTAGTGAGCAGAGGGTATTCATCTTCTAAAGGAGCTTTGCTTGGGGCTATTGGAGGAAACTCTTGTAATCATTTTCTTAATTTTCAATCATCAATTCCATATTCTTATTTCTCTTAATTTTGGGTTCCTAACAAAAACATTAAGGAAAAAATCAGTTCAGAAACTCAAAACAGTATCGTTTCGGTTGGATTGGAACTGTAATTTTACACTTCAGCTATGTTTTTTAAGATGTGACTGGTGTTGTGAAATATCAAAGAACACAGAATATTTTGAAAAATTAGGACATATGCGGAATCTATCTAATTACATACAATCTGAGCTGAGGTTTAACACCATACTAGAGCTTTCTAGTTGTGAGACAGAATCCTATAAATTGAAAATCATATATACATCTGGTTTGTCCCAACTAGGTAGCTCGTTGAGTGAGAGCTAAGGGACATAGAAAGAGTTCTAAGCCGGAGGTCTAAGGTTTCAAACACTGGAAAGTAACATAATCACTAACTTAGTAACATTAGCCTATAAATCTCTCTGCCACCAATATGTCAATAACCAATACCACAAGAAAGTAAAAGATCATTTTCCAAAGCTCACATATTTCATCTAGTTTAGAAGCTCACGTATCTCATGTATGTTGCCTCAACATTAATACAATCACTCTTAAACCATGGAAGAAATCAGTAGCAAAAAGAACCAATGAAAAGAACTCATAAGGTAAGTTATCTATCAAACACAGATACAAGACACATAAACAACACTAATAATTTGAGAGCGATTAAATGTAAGCACATGAGTTAATGCTGGTGTTTTAACCTATTATTAGACACCAGACTCAGACTCAGACTGTTCTTGAATATGAAGTGTTGATGCTACGTATCAAACAATGGCACAAAACAGAACTACAATTCAACCTCCAAACCTTTAAATCCTAACCAACAAAGCATTCCCACATATGAATCAAATACAATTGAATCATGCAACATGAATATATCAAGAAAATGCATAAAAATTATAAACTTTTGAAGAACCCATAAGAAAAAGAAAAAAAAATGATACCCATGAGTGTTGCTTCGAGAAGATGCTTGGCCACAAGAACCTGATCGGTAGGATTAACAGCAGCAGCATCTTCGATCCCACGTTTTTGAATCTTGAGCATGCTATAGATACTAGAAGACAATACAACAAGAAGAGTACCAGCGATAGTTTTCACCATGAGGGGTCCACGTCCTCGTTTCAACCGATCCAAAGCCATTATCACAAGTTTCCTCAATGGGGTTTTGAATAACAGCAATGCTACCATTGCCGCTTCACAAAATATGAGCGTGAATAATAGCTGAATCATCTTCTACACTGATCAATTCGATTCAATTGAAATTGTTTTAGATCTTAACTTGATGTGAATTGAATTGAATTGAATAGAATAGATTGTTATGTTAGAGATAGAGAGAGAGAGAGAGAGAGTGACACGCGCAGAGATTTATGGGGCTAGTGAGAGAAAGGTTGTGTATTAGTGTTAGTATGATGAATTAATGAATCTAAATCACGACGACAATTGAAGAGAAGAAACAGACACCGGAGAGAGACTCTTTCAAAAGCTCAACAAATAAAATAACCATTTCTTCCTCACTTTATAAATATTTCATGTTTTCCTATTTAGTCCTTCATTTTTTTTCATTTTTGCCCTTACTTGTCACTTTTTCTAATTTTGCATCACATTCATGGTGTGTTTATTAAGGGCAATTACTAAGGTGCAAAATTTCACATGTCATTTACATGGATTGCGATTTACTGCAGTCAATTAAATGACGCAGTCACGCTGTTGAATTTAAATCTACCGTCAGATTCAATTAACGGCTCAGATATAATGTTTCTCCAATTTTTCACTCTAAATCCAGAAAGACTCATCTTCACAAGGAATCGCTCATCTTGGGTAATGGTGGCTTAAACATATTAAGTTTATATTCTTAACCATAAATTAAGAATTAAGTAAATAATTCCTCTAATGATCAAGAATGGAAAATATATTGAAGTTTATATTCTTAAACATAAAATAGAATTGGTTAACTGCTACCATGTAGTTCAATGTGACAGAAACAATGTCTAAAATTCCAAAGTTTTGGACCAAAATGGTAAAGTTTCTTATCTGAAGTTCCACGAGAAGGAGGAGGAGAAGTGGGTTTTCTTTGGCTTTAAGTAAAAAATTGGAAGCAAAAACTAAATCTGAGCCATTCATTCAATCTGACGGCAGACTAAGTTTCAACAACGTGACTGTGCCATTTCTTTGAATCCATTGAATCGCAATCCGATTTACATACAATACATGGTCCACGGTTGATATATATATTTAAAAATTAGTTGAAATTCTAATAATTTTAAAATTACAAAAATTTATTGTGTAAAGTTTTGGCATAAAAGTGTAATAAATAAATAAAAATAGTTATTTTGTTAAATATTTTTGTTAAATCAATAATTGGATCTGCAACGAATATTAATCAACAAAAAAATAAATAATTGTTGAAAAAAAACAAAAACGGAGAATGTTTTGCGTTTTCTGCTGAAAATTCTAGACTCAGAAAAACCATAAAACTAGAAAGTCCTTGGTTCTCTTTTCTGCAGTTTTTTTAAAATAGTTTTCTCAATCAATTGTAAACGAAAATAAAAAAAATAAGGGAAGAATAACACCAAGAATTTACGTGTTCGGTCTCAATTGATGAGACTTACGTCACGGGCAAGCAAACAAGATTAATCTACTATTAATGATTGAACTTTACAAGATTAAATTCTTCCCAAGATTAATCTCCTAGTATCACTGTTTATGAACCAGTCATACTAGTCTTTCTCTCAATCTTTCTTTTCTCCATTTAATCTTTGCCCTATGATTTTCTATGAATCATGAATTGCATATGTCTTTCTTAGTTTTTCAGTTCTTGTTATTACAACAATATTTTCTATACTGCTTCAACTATATTACAACTTTATTTATAATATATACAAAATCAAACTAACTAACCATCTATCATAACTAACTTGACCAAATGTAGTTATAATAACCACTAAAGTTTAACCAACTTTAGTTAGATGATTTGAGGAACACATTCACAATTTTCCACCTCGACTTCATCATTGTCCTTGCTGCCATTGTACTAGCTGTATGCTTTACATGAAATAATATATTTGAGACATGTCTTCACAAGTTTAACTATTATTCACTTTATCACTTATTTTATCAGAGATCCGCCACTATTCATTGGTATAAAGCATCTTCTACACTATATATAAATGAATAATGTTCATTTTAAAACATTTTTGATGTTTCTAAAATCACATTTATTTTAAAATAAATAGAATATAAATTAAAAGTTCTCTCCATATTTACACTTAAGACTGTCCTAAGATTTAATGTTGGTTCAAGGAATTAAATTTTAAGAAATACATTGATTTCAATCGAGTCGTTGTTTCATTCATAAAGATAAAAAAAAATCATTCTGAAAAATTTCAAATAACTTTTGAACAATAGTTCATAATAGACGATTTTAAGAAAGACAAACATGAATCTCTACCTCTTCTTCTCCTAAAATATTATATATATTTGTCATATATAGTTTATTTAATCAATATATTCTACTATTGTCGTAACAATGTAATATTTGGTATTTTATTTAAAAAACTTCTTTAGTGTCACATTTATATAAATAATGTCTCAAAATGAGGGTCATATTATATTAAACGTGATATTAATTATTTTTTATTCTAATTATACTATATAATTAATTTATTTTATTTCAATTATTCTCTGTAATTAAGTTGTGTACAAAATAAGTAAGCTTGTGATTCCTAATGAGACCAAAAATTGCTATTACCAACAATAAGTAAGCTTGTAATTATTCTGGCTTTGTTTCTTATTTTTAGCAATCAAACTGCTGTACAAATAATTACATCTATAAAAAAAATTACATATCTTACGCTGTCCAAACTATATAGGATCATTTAAACGTGGGGATTTATGTGCTGTCCAAACGAGACATTCAGTATTAATATAAAAACTCTTCTTTGTCGTGATGTTTATTGGATAGAGTAGCAAAGCAATATATCATACAAAAAAGAATAAGGCCTGCAAACACAACCTTATCACTGGCTTTAATAGTTTTAATTATTTAAATTTTTGCATTTGTTTCCAATAGTACTCAACACATAATGCAGAGATGAGAAAACCAAAAACTAATTAGATGTGAATCAAAATTAGCAACTGGTTGAACCAACTTGATAAACAATAGCAGGAAAGTTAAACTCTATCAATTTCATATATTTACAAAAATAAAATAAAATAAAACCATAATAGTTAGTTTATATAGACAGTATAGTACAACACATTTAATAATAACAATAGTACTAGAAAAGCTTGCTAGCAAACTCTTCACAAGCATCATCATCATCATCATCTAAGGAAGGTAACAAGTCAGAAAATTGCCTTAGTTCTGAGACACTCCTACCTAATTGTAAAGCAAGTTTAATTTCAAACAACTCACCATTTTCTCTTTTAAGAAAATCATCTTCATTTAAATTTACCTCTATAGTCTCTTCCATGAGCTTAAAGAAACCACTAGCTCCCCTATAAAACTCAAACACCATCCCAACTTGTCCACCATGTTCTATAGTATTAACAACACTTGCCAAACCTCCACAAATAATTGCAAGCATCACAGGCCAAGTTGAATTAACAGAGCCCAAAAAAACAGAACCAACTGCTGCAAGAAAAGTTAGTATTGGACCAGAAACTGCTAATATTTTATTCAACTTTAAAAAAAATTCACTCAACTTCAATTTTTTTCCCATATCCTTATTTTTCAAAACCATCACAATCTTTTTCATTTCCTCTTCCAACCTTAAATCCCATCCATTATTATTTTTCCATTTCCCATTTTGCCCTTTATATTTTTGCTTCCTTTGTGGCCACCATATAGCTGGTTTAACATTTTGAGGGAACTTCTCAATCATTGATCCTAACAAAGGAAGAGGAAAAGCTTTATCCAATGCCAAAACTTTCTCCATTGCTTCATCAACATCAAATTCAGTAACATTCCCAAGAATAAGTCTTGTTTTGAATTCTCCTTGAAGCTGCTTAAAGAATCTAACAGCAGTTCTCTGTTCTTCTGCAAGCTGTGATGGCTGAACTTTGTTCATTAACAGAAGCAAACCAGTGGAAGCCATGTAAAGAATTGTGGAAGAAACTTTCAATGATAAAAGAGGTGATTCGACTCCACTTGATGAAACTGATGCAAGACCAATCATTGATGCAGCAGAAAGTGTCATCATGTTGATTGATGACAGTAGAAGATGGTTCCAATTGTCGCGTTGGATTCCAATGTTTTTGTGCATTTCTAATCTATCTGATATGATTTCCATAATCATGTGAAGCTTAATAACCTCCTTTGAATTTGAGGTGCTTCTGTTAAATGGTATTGAATTGTTATTGTTGTTGTAAGGATCATTGTTCTTTACATGTGATGTTGCTAAAGTGTAATTATTTAGATAGTTTAATCTATTAGGAAGCTTTGGAATGGAGATTTTGGTTATATGAAACTTGTTTATTGCTGTAATTCTTGTTGTATGAGAATAAGAAAAAGAAGAAGAAACTTTGTTTGAAATCATAAAGGTTTCCATGTGCTATTATCAATGGTGTGTGAGAATATTTTAATAATATATAGTTGTTTTGTTTTTAATATATGAAGGGTTAACTAATAATGGTAGAGGAGTGTATAGAATTGGTTTGAGAATGAATTATATGACCTTATAGTTATAGCACATGCATATATATATATAAGTAGATAAATCAAATAATTTAGATTGATAAATTTTGCATTTCATAATTCCAAGGAATATAGTTTGAGGCTATGAAATATTTGTCTTTTTCACTTTGGAAACTTGTATTCCGAGTAGAGTACTTGATATGCTGACTTTGAACAGAATTAACGAGTAAATTGATCACCCTGTATACCAATTACTACAATATTTTGTTAAATAATTAAGACCATGCCAAAAATATAATATAAATATATATATATAAAATAAAACCCTGCAGGTTGAATATTTTAAAGAAATTATGTCACATACTCACATGGCTATGGCGCTATGTGGTCATTGCTTAATATTTAATTAAGTGCATGGGTATGCATTGAAATTGTTAAAATATGGTGAGTGAGTATAATAGTAACGGATAAGTAACTCCAAGTCCTTTCTTCTAGAATATATTGTTTTTTCATTCACGTGGGTTAAGTAAATTCTTATGCACGGTTGATGACCAGGGAACCGCGGTTCTTCGCAATCACACTTACAGTCCATCATAAATTAATGTTATGTGTATGTGTACTCATCAGTAGGCACGAGGCTAAATTTCAAGTTATGATACGAACGCTCATAAATTTTTTATATTCATTAAATAATTTATTTTCTATCTATTTTTTTTATTTCTATTACATCATCAATATATTATATATATTACATCATTTTTTCTATTTTTTTCTCTCTCAAAATATAAAATAGATGTATGTGTTTATGCCAAATATTTTTCATAAATTTCTGAAAAAAATATTGGCACCAGTTCTCTTATTTTAAATGTCACCTAACTTTATTACATTGAAATTTTATTTTATTTATTTATAAATATTCATAAATTTTGATAGAGTTATTTTTTTTTTGTTGAGGAAATTTGGATAGTTATATTCTAAATAACGTTTATTAGAAAAAATTGTGTTGTAATGGAAAATATGTAAAAATAAAATAAAAAATCCGACCAAAATCAGTCACTTTTAGAGTTTCTTTATATTATTATGGTATAGATATGAAGAAAAATTAGTTTCAAATAATGAAATTATATAGAATTTTATATTACATGACTCATTTCTTCCTACACGGTCTATAATACACGTATCAAGTTTAACATTGCTGCCTCTTACTCAAAATGGTCAAAGGGTTCTTTTTCTGACCACTCACGTTTATCATTTTTGGATATGTAAATGGTGCCAAAGATTTATTTCATGTTCACATACATATCCGTTAGTCATTTCCATGTTGGATATAACATTTTTCATATTAAGTGTTTGATTTAAAATGTTTAATATCGAGATGATGATAATGGAAGGCATTACTTAGAGAGACATGAATAACATATTAGAGTAGGAGATGATAGCTGCGAACTAAAGTTCATTGGCTTTGTGACAAGGACAGTAGTACAAAACTTTTTTATGCAATTGAAGTGGTCCTACGAAGTAACAAAATTTCTAACGTGATAAAGCTCTAGGTCAAATGGTATCAACCTAGCCTTTTATAAGTGCTTCAATAATTTATATGGTATGGAGAATCACCACAAGTGTATAGGTGAATGAAAAGTTGGGACTTGGGAGAAGTAACTCTTAAAATTGACATAAGTAAAGTCTATGGTAGAGTGAAGTGGAACTATCTTTTGAAGGTCATGCTCAGAATGTATGTTCATGACAAATGGATGAGAATGTGCTTCGAAATAGTTTAGCAACTCAGTTTAGGAAGGGTTTGAGACATAGTGATCCTTTGTCCCCTACCTCTTTATCATTTGTGCATAGGACTTGACAACCCTAATGAGTTGAATCAATAGGAATAAAAAAAGTACTTTCTCCATCATGAAGCAGCAGGAATTTTACAAAAATGAATTCTCTAGTATACAAAGTTGCCATAAACAATGAAACGTGGCTTGCTTAATTACCTGCTTTATTGCTAATATATTTGCTCACAATTACATATATATAAAAATATTATTATTATTATTATAAGGATAAAACAAACTTCTAAAGGAGTAATAAGCAGGAGCATCAACTTAATTTGAAGACTAAAATTGGATTCTTATTTCCTTCATGCTTTAGTCAATGCCATAGTTCGTGCTCGAAGGTTCAAGAATATTCCCCTGAAATAAAATAGGCATATAATAATGAATGATCTCATTTCTGTTGTTATTGGTTATGTTAAGCATTTGATATGCTTTGGAAAGCACACAAACCAAACACACTAAAAAAAGTTAAGGAAAGTTGAGAGTACGACAAATGAAAACAAGGGTGTACCAGCAAAATGCTATTAAGCTGTGGAAAACAACACGGAAATGAAGAGGCATGAATTTGTAATTTATCCACCCAACAACAGGCCAGAACTGCAGTTCAATCCATGGAGGATCTTAAAGTCAGAAACAATAAAATATGTCTTCAAGTAAATTATGTTTGATGCTAAAATTGTAATACTAGATTACCGTCCATGATGTGTACTGTACTGATGGATAACCCTTCTTCACATTAGCTTTAACCTGCACCCACGGTCGGCCTGCAGTCCACATTTTCATCATAAACATAAATCATAACTACCACAAAGGCATGCCATTTTACAAATAAATAGATTGGACAGAGTGTATTCCAAATTACGTTTAAAGTTCAATTGTTTATAAAACTTAATGCCAAGCCATCTGATCATGATAATCAGAAGGCTGAAATCAAACATCCACATGAGTGCATGATTTTCCTTACTGCAGAGAATCCGGTCCATAGTACACACCAATTTTTCTTTTTCTCCAAAGACAATTTGAGTCAAGTTGAGTTGACTCAATTATGAGATTAAGCTCTCACATAATACCAACAACGTGTGACTCAAGATCTAACTACTTGGATAAACAAGTTTATGTCTACACATAATTTTAGGATAACTTGCTCAGTTTGTTTTATTCAGTTTGTTTTTAAGATAAACAAATAAATGAATTACTAGTTGAATAGAATGTCATTAGGTTGGGTACCCTATTTTTGACACTGATGAGAATTATTTTATTTGTCCATATTTTCCATGTGTATTTGACTTCCTGTATATCCATGCTCTTCAATGTAAATGAAAAAGTCAGATGTTGAAAAATGACTAACCTTCAATAACTAATCCATAGTAAATCATGAAAATCAAATTGTTCAAAGGAGAAGATGTCAACTGTTCAATCAGAACCTGAAAAGAATAATCAAAGAAAGAAGACATAATTTAGAAATGGCAAGTTACTTATCATGTTTTTCTTGTTTTGGTATTGGGAGTATATAAAATATTAAAAAAAAAAAAAAAACTTATTCAATCATAAATAAGAACTTGTGTAAAATATGTTTGGTATGACATTAGCTTAAGAACTCAATTCATTCACATAGCATTTAGAGTGTAATCTATCACATTTTGTAACATCATAGATTTGTAAGTATTTCCAAACACTGCATAAGCTAGCTGATTATTCATACTGTATAAATATTTCAAGAAAAGTAGATTGATAACAAGAGTTCCAGGCCTGAATTAAGGTCATGAATAGATATAGGTAATTAGATTAAAAGGTTATGCAGTATCAATCACCTTCTTGGCCACAGTTTTTGAATCTTTCTTTCCTTTGAAAATCTTTTCTAGTATTATATGAAAAAAATGTCCAAAGGGTCCAAGATAAGCGGCTCCAAGAATCTGCATGTAATAAAAGATATACATGATTCCTAATGCATATTATATACACTTATAAGTTATAACAACACAAGTCAATCAAAACTGCATTAGTAAAATGGGAAATGATTGTAAAGGAATTAAGGAAAAGGAAGAGAAAAATGTAAAGGAAATAATTGAAGAAAAAAGAGATATACAATAACTGTAAAAGAAATGGTATGACCAAAAGTCAACTCAAATCTGAGCAGCAACAGCATAGTTTTAGTGTATATTGGGTATCACGGTGGGTTTTGTTAAAATTGCAATGAGTCACTGTGATTTTTCAAAAGTTACAAATTATAGCTTTTGCAAAATTACAGTAGTTCACTCTAATTTTGGCAATCTCACCGTAATATAAAACATGCACTCAACAGAATGTAAGTGCACTAACCAACTTAGTGATGAGATAAACTTCTCAATAAAAACTCGTGAAATATTAAAAAAAATCTAATAATATGATCTATCTAAAAATATAGTTTCTTGTATGAGTTTGAAATTGGCTTTTTTGGATCTCTACACAAGTCCCCTTCTGCGGAGATAGCACTGGGGAGTCGTACAAATTCACCCTCTCCCCAAAGATTATTTTTCACATCGATCGAATTAGGGACTTTCCACTTGAGAGTTGAGAGCATTTGATATGTGTTGGTATTCGCCACCGCAAATGTAATTATATTCAATCACTTTTATTTTCTTAAATTATTATTTAGGGTGCTTATGTGGTAGCGTCTAGTGTCACATAGGTTGACCACTAGTCCGAACTTGATGAGTAAGATGACATTGGGGTTTACATGTGTTTATCATCTAACATACATATATTTGATAAACAAAATACTACAAATTTAATTGAATTAAAAAACTGTGATAAATTGAGAGTAATTCAAACACGTAGTTTACAAATCTGGTAGGCAAAGATTGAAAAGAAAATTAAAAAGAAGCTAACTAACCACTTTGAGAAGAAGTCTTTTAAATTGAAGCTTCTGTATACCTGTAAGCTTCTGAGATACTAGATCACTGATCCCTGACAACACCCCTGCAGTAATTGCCTGGTTTAACACCCAAATGAATCAGGGGAAAAACGAAATAACATTATATACATACTAGTAATAAATAGATATATAAGTTAGGTGAGCGCAATAAATTGGGGGAAAATTGATGAATAAATTCAATCAAAACAAACTCAACAAAAATTTATTTATTACTAACTGAAAGGCTAAAACTAAAAGTAGCACGTTTTTAATCGGTAGCAGAAGAAGAGAAGGAATGTAATAATAACGGAAATTGAAATAGAGAGAGTGAGAGTGAGATTAAGAAAGAAGAAGAGAAGAACCTTGGTTCTGAGAGGGTGTTGCTGAAGCTGTTTGATGTAATTGTTGAGTCCATTCTTTGCTACTGAACCCATCTTGCTTTCAACCACAACTGCCCGCTGCTGACTCCCCTTGATTGTTTGCTTGCGACTCTTTCGTTCTTTCAAAAATATATCTCCCAACTCCGAACCAGATAAAGACAACGATTATATGTGCCAATTACACGTCATTAACAAATTCATTCATTAATATACATAATTTCCTAGTTACTCATTCAACTATTTATTTAATATATTTCACATGTCTATTTCATAAATAAGGAAAAGATCAGAGATTTTTTTGTTAATCTAATCTTTTTTAATGGATATTATAACAATGTATGTAGACAAATTAAAAGAAATCGTTAATTAAAAAGTTCATATTACTATTTTTTTTTTATTGTATTGTATAATCTGTTAAAGATAAAAATGTTTAATAAAAAATAATAAAAGTATTTGACTAAAAATATTATGAGAGTTTAAAATTCAAGAAACTTTTTATCAAAACTTAAAATAAATTTTTATAAATACCAAAAATATTAATTGTTTGAAACTC
>JBBPBT010000659.1:4305206-4319606 GCA_037974875.1 Cicer bijugum
TTGATATTTTAAAACATAAAAAATCAAATTGTCACTTAAAATTAAAATAAAGCACCAAATCAGAAAGAAAAAATAAAGATAAAGGACTAAAACGTTAACCGAAATTAAGTTAAGGAACTATAGGTGGTATTTACCCTATTAAATAATACATTAATAAATAACAATAATAATAATATATTAATAAATAATAATAACAATAATAATTATTATTATTATTAAAAATTGTTATAATAAAAATAATAAATTGTCCTACTTTTTAATTATAATTATTTTTAATAATAATTATTGTTATTATTATTTATTAATATATTACGATTATTTATTAATGTATTATTATTATTTATTAATGTATTATTTAATATAGTTATTTATTAGTTTAATTATTTAATAATATATTAACTATTAAATTAACACTAAAAGAAATTATAAAAAAATTAACAAACTCTTTTGGAATGTCGCATACCCAACCAACAATCTGCTACTTGGGGAAGAAAATTTGGCTTCAATAGGTCGCACTCTCATGCCACGACCTCCAACTGACCCAAAAAAATAGAACAATTTAGTATATAAAACTAAAAGTAGGACAATTTAATTTAAAAATTGAAAAAAATAAAAAGAATATATTATTAAAAAAATATCCTTGAATGAATGAAACATAATTAATTTTTGTTTGTAATAATGATCAATTTGGAGATTTTTTTTTCTTCTTATAATAGTGATCAGAGAGTATCAATCTAATTTATAAATTTTTGCCATCAATTTTTTTTTATAAATGTGATATTGAAATTAATTATGTAATTTATCTATATTGATCTCACATTAATGTCATGTTCTCATAAATAAATATTATGATAAAATTTTGTCTGCTTAAAAAATATTGTAAGTAATTATAATTTCACAAGGACTAATATCAACATTTACACCAAAAATATCAACAATTTTTTTTTCTTTCAAATTTTGCATCTTATTTTTGAAGCGTCAATAATTATTTTGATGCACCAAAATACCATTTAAGTCAAAATTTACTATTTTTATTGATAAATTTTTACTTAAGAAATATTTTAAAAAATAAAATATTTTGAAAACAAAGCACATATTCAATGTGTGAGAAATAGAATAGATTAGATATAGAGTAGATTTTTTAAAAATAGAGTAAATTTACATAAGAAATGAATGTGAAATAGAATATATTTGATATATTGTTCGATAGAAAAGAAAGAACGGAAAAATAATAGTAAAAGAAGTGTGGTCTTTCACTCTCTTGTTAGATTGAATAGAAAATAAGACAAAAATGTAATAATTTGTAAAAAGACATAAATATTCTTAAGTTTAAAAAACTAATATATAGCTTATATTATATAATTTCCTTATTTCTTAGCACAGTTAATTTATTTTTATCTTAATTAAGTAAATAGCTAAATTTATTTAATTAAAGTTAAATAAATTAATGATTGATCAACTAAAAATAATTAAGTTTATATAAAATATATTTCACTGACCACCGTGAAGCTACTTCACTAGAGTTTACAAACTTTAAGCACTCAATTGAAAAATAAAACCTTTTGCAATGCAATAATAAATGACAACAAAGAAAGATGAAGGAGTTAACTACTGAAACTTTATTCACAGGAATTAATGTATGTTGAGCAAAACGCAGGGGTATATATGCAAGGACGTTTTAACATTTAGAAGGTCTTCTTCAAATTTAAAAATTTGTTAACATTTAGAAGGTTTTATTCAAATTTTAAAAATTTGATCTCTAATAAAAAAAATAAAGTGAAATTTGAATGATAAAAAAAAATATTTTTAAATTAATTTTCGTTTAATTCCTATTTTGATTTTTTTTATATAAAAAATTATATTTTTAGTCTTTAAAAAATTCTATAAAATCAAAAAACTAAAATTAAATAAAATTTGTTTAAATATTAACTATAAATATCACATTTTTGTAACAATTAAAAATTTATTCAACCCAAAATTTTATCATATTATGAAAATAAAATTTGAAATATATCCTATTAGACTATTTACACATTTCAATAATCTATTTGGAATGTGTCACACTTCTTCTCTATTTCTTGGTTGATGAGCGAAGATTAAAAAAGATAGTAGGACCCCTATGTTACTTCTCTCGTCTTTATTTCTACCGTTCAAAATAAAACATAAATTCGTAAAACCGAAACATCCATATATTTTTAAGTTATCTTAAGTGATCGAACGACTCACTCGATAACTATATATATGAATTGACACTAAATATAATAGAACCATAACAATAAGTCACCATAAGTTATAAGGGAAAATTTACAACATTAGCTATAATTTTATTTGGACTCTATTGATCCCATATTATAGACCTTCTCTTTCAAAATACCGTGATTGGTGAGGAAAAAGAAACTCAAAGGGTTAATACTTACATGTTTTGAAAATTATAATATCATGGACGGTGTAAAATTAAGAATTAATATTTTGGAGACCATGCATGATCAAAACATTAATTAATATTTATATAAAAATAATGAATTGTTTAAATGTGTACAGTGCAACTATTATAATATTGAATATATTAAAATCAAATACATCATCAAATTTATTTTTAGTTAGTAATTTTACAGATCCAAATTATTAAAAAATACATTTAAAAATAAAATTGAATGATAAAATACACATTTAAAAACTAAAATAACTAACAAAATATATATTTATATATTCTTTTTTTATTTTTTATTAAAAAAATATTAGTAATATGAAAATAATACAAAAAATTAAAAAAAAAAGTTAAAAATCAAAAGAAGATTATTCTAAATATATGTCACAAAGTTGATTGTTAATAAGATTTTATCAATATTGATTCGTTTTTATAACAGTAAGAATTGTTATTTTTTGAATCATTTCCAATATTTAACGAGCGAAAATGGATAAATATGAATTAGTTCAATAAGTTTATGTATAAATAAATAAATAAAATCAGAGATAAATAAAAATTGTTAGTTTGGACTTTGGTCTATGATCTTATGCGTTAATAAAACAAACTATTGAAGAAGAAAAAATCGGAATTCAAATACTCGTATGCTTCGTTGTACCGAAACAGGGATCG
This sequence comes from Cicer bijugum, assembly GCA_037974875.1. Classification (NCBI taxonomy): domain Eukaryota; kingdom Viridiplantae; phylum Streptophyta; class Magnoliopsida; order Fabales; family Fabaceae; genus Cicer; species Cicer bijugum. The sequence continues at coordinate 4,308,304 of JBBPBT010000659.1, forward strand.
TAAATTAAAGAGGTATTTTTTGAGTTATACAAAGATGCGTAAATGATTCTCAAATGCGGAGATAGCTCAGTTGGGAGAGCGTCAGACTGAAGATCTGAAGGTCGCGTGTTCGATCCACGCTCACCGCATTTGTTTTTCTTTAAGTCTATTCTCTCACATTTTTTCATTGTAAGCGAGACAAAACACAGTTGCATGCTTTGATGTTATTGCGCCCATAAAACAATATTCAGCCCAACACATACACGACCAATCGAGAAGTATAAAATAACCTCTGTACAGAGTTTAGTTTCTCTTTTATAAGATAGATAACATTTCTCTTAAAAAATTATTGTAGAGTTATATTTATTATCTATGTGAGACTTGTAATTTTTTTTTTTTAATATTATAATTACATAAAAATCCTTCATTTATGAACTATAGATTTTTTTAACCCAACTGTTGACTTATGATTTAATGATGAACTTTGTTAGTTTACTTCCTATTATACACTCATCAATTGACTCTATTATACACTCATCAATTGATCGTATCTTTGAACACAATTCTACATCTAAAATAAAGAAATGAATAGGTAAATTGGTCTTTTAAATGGTAAACGTTAGTCAAATTATTCTCTAATTAAATTTTTTAATCTGGAAAATACATACATAAAATTGTAAAATAGTAATAAAAAAAACATTTCATATTTAATTATTTTGGTTAAAAATTATAATATGACATGTTAATTAAATTTTTGACACCTCGATGTTAATTATTTATTGATGTGATCCCAACTCAGACTAAATTTTTTATAAAATTTAAACGTTTCATTGATTAATGTGTCCATAAGTAGTTAATGTGCAATTACAATTACTTGCAAATTTATTTTTGAGATAACTAAATTTCATCAACAAAATTTATCTGTGAGAAGATGACATTAATGTGAGGTTAATGTAGATAAGTCATATATTCAATTACAATGTCAAACCAAAATATTTAACGACAAAAGTTTATACATAATTTTTTTTATGTATATTTTACAATGACAATGGTGTATTTGTCAATTCACAAAGTTGATGGAGTAATTTGACCAACACTTACATATTTAGAGACCAATTTACCTATTTAAAATAAAGTCCATTTATTCTTTCTTCATCATTAAAATAAGGAATATACCTACAAAATGTATTTAAATTTGTAAGGTGCTATCAATTATGTCTTTGGGAGTAGAGATATTAAAATGAAACAGATCTAAAGGGTCGAGACAGTGGTGCCCTCATTTCAGATTTGGGTCCAACAATAAAGAGTTAGTTCAAAAACAATTGAGTCTTATTGGATCCATTGATTTGGCCTAGTTTGGAAAAGGGATCAGGACAGTTGACTCTATGAGCTTCAAGATGTCCCATTTTTAAACCAACTTTTTTAAACTGTTTCTCAAATTAATTCTTCTATATAATTTGTTTCTCAAATTAATTCTTCTATATAATTTGTTACTAAACATAGTTAATGTTGATGATATGTTCGTTAAGTGCGATGTTGAGAACCAAAATAGTCCCGACTTTGTAGAGTATTTTCAAATTGGTCCATAAAAATATGAATATTCAATTTTAGTCTTCAACTTTGTAAAATATTTCTTAAATTTCTTCATTTTGTGAATACTCATTACTGAACTAATGATGACTTGTTTGATATATGTGTTATTGGAAGTTCTCGCCATAGAGAAAAGAATACAAAATAATCTTTGCTGTCTTTTTTTCTCTTTGTTGGAACTTTATTTTCTTCCTACGACTTTGTTCATTATGAAGATATCGATTGTTCCTCATCCCTCACTTCGAAGAGGCAGAAATGTACCTGTTGGTTTTTCATCTTCCATTCAGTTTTTGTGCATAATTATTATTTTAAATAGCGATGGTAGTAATTCTGGTTTAAATCGGTTTGTTTGGTATGTAGTCTCTCTTTTATTGAGTTATTTTTTGCTAAAAGAGATAAGATGCTTATAAAATTTATATTTATCTAGAGCCTTAATATAGTTTGATTACTTCATATCAACAAGTATTTATTTTTGTGAATACACGTGCAAGTGTTGTTTGTGAGACACATAATAATTATTTTTTCACAATACACTATCATAGAGAAGAATATGAAGTTTTAATAAGGGTAAAAAATGACACGAAATTTAAATCTATGACTATAACAAAAAACAATACACTTAAGAGGCACATCATCATCATCCACAATATTCGAACATTCATAAAATGGTGTGTTTAGAAAGCATTTTATAAAGTTGAAGATTAAAATAAAATATTCATATTCTCGTATATTAATTTGTGAACGTCTTACAAAATTAGTGATAATTTTAATTGCTAACATTACACTTAACAAACATGTCTTCTGACGTTTAATAACATTAACTCAGAGAATGACGAATTTGAGAAATATTTTACCAAGTGGAGGACTAAGTTAAAATATTCATATTTAAAATATAAAATTGATAGCATTCTACAAAGTCCAAACAAAACTCGCTCATCCAAAGTAAATAATAAAGTCCTTCCTCCTTTTTTATGTGAATAGCTTATGGCATTTCATTGATAACATATCAATAATGTTGAGTTCATAGACATTTCAATAAAAATTTGGAAACAAATCAAGGATCCTTGTGTCTATCACTCTCTTCTCATATAAATTATTCATACAGGAACATTCATTCTTATTATGCCCATACATTACAAATTAACCAATATAATATCAAGAGATACATATTTAATTACAATAAACTACCTCCCTCACCCATGTGAACATTATACACCCTACTTTCCTAAAAGGAAGAACTATCTTAATTCTTAAGCACTAAGTTTAGAACACTAGGTCAACCAGAATTCCTTTTCTCTTATCCTTTGCAAAAAGAATTATCAAAATAATCAAATCCTACTTAAGTCCCCTACTTCACAATCCCCAAGAAAAAATTATTTGCACCTTACAAAAGGAATAGCCACATAGTGATTAAAGCCACCAAGTAATATATGTGCAAAATGTTGTTTATTTCTTTTATTTTGATGCTGCTAAAGATTTTGAACCTCAACTTCTTCCCTGCATCTGCGTTGCTTAACTGAGTAGAATTCACTACTTGCTTTGTCTCTTTGCTTAACTTTTTACTGCATCACATCAATCAGAAAACACACTTTTAGGTAAAAATCACCAATGTTCAGATTTGAAGAACAATAAAGTTCTTACTTATTAAAAGAAAAGGGAAGGACCAATAGGGAAACTAAACAGACAGTATTATATCTTATACCTTCCAGGAAAAATACAACCTCCATGACCTGCAAAGGTATTCCCAACAAGAAAAGGTAAAAAAAATATCATTAATCACAATTGTTACACATGGAATAGACAAGAAAGAGAAAGGCAAACAAAATTTTGCACCTATTTTGAACCAATACAATATTTAAATCATTTTAAAGTTTTCCTTGCACAAGCCTTTTTCTATATCTTAGGCCATCAACTCCAATTAGTATATCATAAAGTAAAATAATTTGGTAAAACATGAAGGATTTCAAACTCATATCAACTACATGAAAAATTGGAACACCTCCCCCTCAAAAGCCTATCAAAATGTGATATGATTTTAATTGAACAACTCACGTTTCGACTTGATCGGACGGTCTGAAATCTGAATTGCAATCTGAACCGTCCGATTTTGATTGAACAAGTACAATTCACATTTCGAGCTAGTATTTGGAATTGGATTTATAAAGTCAAAATGTGAGCTATGTTATATTGATCATATGGTCTAAATTGCATAATTCATACCCCTAAAAGTAATGTAAAATTAAAATCCCAAATTTCCAATGAAGCAATTAGCAACACATTACAATCCATGATTCAATTTCAAGCACATATGAATTCAAGAGCAATGGCATCAAAACTCTAAAAATTAAGCAAAAATAACTAAGAACAGAGTCATAGATATGACACTCACTAGGGTCAGTAGTGGTGATCATAGCAGCTCCTTTGAAATCACAAGACCCAATAGACTTCCCTTGATTCTGATAATAACTATCAAAAGCATAAGAAGCATGATTCTTAACATTATTAGGCAAATAACAACTCTCCCCAGGTTGAATCTCTGAACAATTCGCCCGCCCCGGTCCACAACTCCAATCCAAAGCAGCCTGCAAAGTCTTATAATCAACACCACTACCATCACCATCATCATCATCCACATTAACAACACAATAAGTCTCATTAGCATTATCATTAGCAAGAAAACTTCCAATCCCCGACACATGAAGCAAATAAACCGGCGTAACATTCCCATAAAACAAACCCCAATTGGCCTCCGACAAAGGCGGAGACCTCAAATCCTCATTGAAAAGTTCATATATAAAAACACTAGAAGTGATTTCAGGATTCAAAGGCGTTCCACTACGATCGAAAACATGCTTAATTAAATTCGAATTATAAGTATCAGCATTTTCTTTTGTTGCATAAGGTTCATTTGAATCACCCTTTGAAGGCCAACCAGTTTCTGTAACAAGAACAACAACATCAGTAACATTAAGATTCTTCATCGAGAAATAAGCGGCATCGATCATCGCGTCGAAAACGTTGGTGTAATGAAGAAGAGTGTTGGGGTCCACCATATCCTTAGAAGGTTTGAACAGAGAGGTTTCAAGAGGAACAACACCATTGTTCTGCATGAAGACATAGTAAGGGTAAAGGTTTAACATCAAAGGTGAATTTGTTTGTGAATGGAATTGAAGAAGAGGGAGAAGAATTGAAGAAGAAAGTGTTTGGTTGAAGAAAGCTTGAGAAGGAGGAAAAGGGTCAATGATTATGGAAGAAGAATGAGGGGTAGAAAGGTAAATTTGGTTATGAAGATTTGAAGTGACAAGTGCGGAGTGAAGAGATTGAAGAGCAGGGAGAAGAAGAGGAGCAGAGGAAGGGACGGTGGTGAGAACTTCATCGCCGACGGAAATTCCGGTAATTAGGGTTTTGGGGTAGAAAACGACGACGTTTTTGTGGATCCATGAAGAAGCGGTGGTGTTGGAGGAACCAATAGCGAGGAGCTGGTTGTTTGGTACACTGATGATGACGTGGATGTTGGTTTCCGACAAAGCTCCGAGGATGTCGGTGTTTGAATCGTAGAGACGGATGTGTGTGATTTTTTGTTGTTTCAGAAATGTTACTAACTCTGTTGGTGGAATTAGATTTGAAACGTCTGTGCCAATGTTTACTCCTATGAATGGTTGTTTTTCTTTGTTGGTTTGAATTTGGTTTGAGATTGGGATAAAGGATAATAAGAGGAAAAATAACTGGATGGAAAAAGCTTGATTCTTTTTCATTCTTGCATTGTTTTGTGGAAAGGTTCTTTGTTGGTGTTTTTGTTTTTGGGTTTGAAATTGGAATTGGAATTAAGGTGGTGCTGTAGCTGGCATAGGTGGATGACTCAATTGAATGAAGAAACTATGACAGTGTGTTTGTGCTGTGCTGCAGAGCACTACTAGCTTTAACACTTTTTACTACAACACTGAATTGTGTAAAGTATCCCCCATCATTGAATTCTGGTGAAACCGACACTCATAAATTTCCTGAATTTGTCAGGTAAAATAGATGATGAGAGGAGAAAATCAGAACACTAGATTTTGGAATGCAATGCATAACTTGTTTTCTGGCGATGTGTGGTCCAACTACTTTCCATTATATACCAACTACCATGGTAGTGATAAGAAAACTTCAATCTTGAAACTTCTGACGAATAAATTTTATACTTTTGTGATATAAATTATTTTTTATATAGATTCTTATGATAATTTGAGAATTAATTTGGTATTTTTGTAGATCAAATATTAAAGAAACAGCGATGTATGCTTTTAATGACTAGAATAATAGTTAACTCAAAAACCCACTTATAGCAAGACAATTGTCCTATGAATTTACTCAATTATTGTTTATAATTGAAAACAAAGGGAATATTATTTTATTTTATTTTTATAATTATCTAGTTCCTAGAAAATATAGAAGAGATAGTATTAATGTGTTACTCCTACATTTTTCTTTTTGAGCAATTGTCACTCCTTCATGACTAGATTGTTATAAGTAAGATTATTATTTAATTTGACCCTTATTAGTTATTATGAATGATGATCAACAACACTTAATTTCTTTTTTTATTTCAGTATGTTTTTACTAATATGTTTTCTTTTAATAAAAACGATTACTTATAGATTCTTATTATTAATGGCCATTACTCACAATTTTAAATATTTGTATAAATTGGTAAACATTTGCTAGTATTTAAATCCACCAAATAAAAACATTTGTTTTTTATAATAACTAAATTTGGAGGGAGTATAACTTGAATTAAAACATAATTAGTAGAAACTTAATGCTTTCAAAGTTGCTTAGACCTTAATTGAGGTAGATTGATCACATAATTTTATATTATGATTAAATGAAACCGATTAATCAAATTATTTTACGACCCTTGCCACTAACATAATATCTATTTGAAACATGTTTAGGTTTTAAGTACATTTTTAAAGTATTGTTTACTTTGAGTCGTATTATATATAAGTCTTTACAATTTATTTTAGTCAAAAGATTCTTTGATGAGTAAAAGAGTTAAATTTTTATTTATAAACTACTCTTAATTTCAAACAATATGATATTGTATTAGTGTATGATAACAATAGTGTTTTACACCGTAACAATTGTCACTAATTCTTCGTGTGGGGCATATTCCCTTATTTCTCGAAGACTACGCAATTGTTATGAACTCAAACCACACATTTGAATTACTATTATTCGTTTTGACATTTTGTACATAAGCCTTCACAATTTTATCATTATTGAAAGGTGTCTCCACAAGTAGAGAAGTGTGAGTGTTATAAACTACTCTTAGCTTTGATATCCATGGAATGTAGGACTATTTTGGTGTCATAGAATAGTAGCCTCGAGTTGAGGTTATGGACAAAAGGTGTCTTAGTGGGTTTAGGTTTGCAGATGTTGTTTACAAATTATTCTTAACCTCGATTTCTAAGTAATGTTGAACTTTTTGATTTAATGGAACAATAGCCCCTTGAACGAGACTAATGGAATAAAGGATATGTCAACCTTCGTGTACAACTTAGACTCTTATTTTCCACGTACATTACCAATTATCCGATTAGAATTTGAGGTATCGACCAAAGTGGTGATGAGTCAGTCTATAAAGATGAAAAAATTTCTTTCAAAAAATAATGACCGATACATACAAACAGTATGACGTCCAATTAATTATGTTATTGTGTGTCTCGACAACTCACTATTTTCTTAATAATAAAAGTATTAAGTCAAATTTAAAAATTCTGAAAGAGAATCTCGATGGGATAAAGTCTTATTTACCAATTGATTAAATTTAAATCGATTTGACGTGACTATATGAATACTCTCTGGAATGGGGCTTAGGCCTACTCCAAGACAATCCATTATGTATTTTAATTGTTTTTTTTCCATGTAACATCACTTAGTATTTTATACATGAATAGGATAGAATTTTAACTTCTCATCTCTTACTTAAAAGTAATATTAAGAGCATATTTAAGAAAATCAATATATTTAGAATTTAAAATAAAAATTATATTTACCATCTAATTTTTTTCTTTTTCAAATGAAGCTTCCATTAAGAGGCGGAAGCTGTAGTTTTGTAAAATATTGTTTTTGAAACTCGTGAAGTATTTTGTCGCGTGGTTTGTTTTTGGAAAAGTTTACTCGTCTGTGGTTAGCAGTTAGTATTCCTTACCTTGTTTGATATTCTTAAATGAAAATTTGGTGAATCCAAAAAACAAGATCTTATATTATTGAGAGAAACAAGATAGTTCAAACATAAGTCTACTCATCTAGAAAAACAGTAAACCAAATCCACCTCAGTGACTACTACAATTACTTCTGCGGAAGATCGTCTAAACCTATACAGAGATACAAGCTGAGAATTTTCGTTTTGCGGTCAAAACTGCCATTCCCACATTACGTGAACTGCCAAAATCTGTGAATAAACTTATTCCAGGTATCGTGTGACGGAGCCTCGTGCAAAATACTCGCTCAATTGATCATCACCTTAATGCATTCACAAATGCCAATAATGAATCAACGTCTCTCTTTTCCGAAGGATACTTAATTGGCCGTGAAGAGTGTTTGGGGAAGAAGAGTATTGTGGGGAAGCTTCCAAGCCCCAGTTCACTCTTAGCATATTCTTTTTCATCACCATCAGCTCTAAATTTTCCAACCTTCACTCCTGATCCTGCTAAATTCTCAGCCAAATCCACATATGATTCCTCCATAGCCTGTAAGAATGAAGATTAAACATGTTCTTAGAGAATGGAAATATCAAGCCAAATGAAGCAATGCACATCAGTCAGATAATGGCAAAATACTATTGAAGTTCAGGACATATCAATTTACCTGGCAAAAGCGGCACCATGGCGCATATAGCACAACGAGCCAAGGCTCTTTTCGGTCCTCCAATTTAGCCAGATTCTCAATTCCAGCCCTGCTCAAGCTGACCACATTCTGGGTGTTGAAAATGTCAGCAACTGCGGCAGAGCCATTTGCTTGGGCGGCATCATTTCCATTACCATTCGTCTGGGCACCATCTTCCTGTTTCAAATTACCTTTGTGAAGACCACACTCCTTTGCTTTGGCATCCTCCCACCACCATCTTCCCTCTCTTTCATGCTGTCCAGGTAAAACTGGCCTTGTGCATGGCTCACAACCAATGGAAACGTATCCTTGAGAATGCAAAGAATTGACAGGCACATCCATTGTCCTAAGGAAGTTCCATACATCATTACCATTCACATTTGCAACGGGGTTCCACTTTACAAGGCTACCAGCACCACCATCAAGTCCCTCAAAAACTGGATCAACCTGAACAACAGGTATTTCAGACCTAGTTCCAGGTGACTGATCTTTTCTTTGACCAGTTATCCATGCTCTGAGACCCTTTAGGGCTCTCCTTAAGGGTCTCACCTTCCTAATGCGGCAGCACTCTTGATGCCCATCCTCGTAAAATGAGAAGAGACCCTTTGTTCTTACTAATCCCTGAACCTCAACTGCATCAGGGAACATGTACTCAATGCGAATTCCGTAGCGTTTCTCAACTGCATCAAACAATCTGTATGTTTCTGGATTCAGTCTCCCTGTGTCCAGACTGAACACCCTGTATGGCCGACCCGTCAAATGTGCGTACTCAATTAAAGCAACATCTTCAGCACCACTGCAAACACAAAGCTACTCGTTAAAATCTAAATCCGGATTGATAGCACATATTTACATTGCCCACCAAGTAAAGAGAAATTTGGGGTAAACAACTTAATTAAGTATTGATTCCATTACTTAGTCAAAAAATAGTATTGATTCCATTACCATTCATAATACTATATACATGCAACTTTGGAAAGCTTACGAATAAAGAATAAATTGAAATCGTCTTTATTAGGAAAAAATAAGCTGAAATCGGCATTTAGTTATATTATTCATTCCCTGCAAATTATTCTCAATTTTCATAAGTTGTCTTAAAGAGTTACACAAAATGTTCATCTCATAAGATCAAGCAAAAAAAATTATCTTCCAAACCTCTAAAAGGTCTACAAGCAGTAAATGAATATACTACTCTCTCTTCACATCAATTATACAAATTCTTAACTGATTTTGTATTTCATTTAGACACAAGAATTGCACAAAAACACCATCAATAAAGGAAAAGAAAACAAAATCCAACATAAAGTTTGAAAGCACGTGTCTTATCTTTGCCTAAGTCAGCTTCATATTAGAAACTAACACTTACATGTGTAGCATTCACATGTTCAGGTTAACCCAACACAGACAATAAACAAATTATATACAACAAAATCATTCAAAAGCATACTAAGAATAATCAAATCAACCTGAAAGCAATAGCAATATCGCTGCCGAATTTCTCAAGTGCCTTGTCCATTATTTCAAGAGGCGAAGCATTTTCAAGGTTTTTCGCTAATTGTTCAAAATCTTCCTCTTCTTTCTCAGTAACCTCTGCAAATCAAGTAACACGCACACCTTAGATCAGAATAAGCTTTAATTGACTTCATTTAACGAAATTACAAATAAAATTCACCCTGAAAACAGGGGATTTTGAAAATAACGAAACAAGGAAACGCACCAGGAGCAACGATAGTTGCTGCAAGAGGAACAATTGACTCATTCCTTTTAGATTTAGCGTTAAGAGGCCTCACCAAATATCGTCTTTGAGGTAAATTCAAAGCACCATTCGAAACATGATTTTTCTCCAAAATCCTTAACGAACCAATTTGAGAAACTGAAAACAGACAAAGCACGCACATTAATCAAACCCTAAAAAACACCAAAGACAGCAACAAATTCCGTTCATGTTTAAAAAAAATGAACGTTGAAATTGGAATACCTTTGGTATCGGAGGAAGATCCGATGCGTGAGAAGAAGGAAGTTGATTTTGCCGCTGCTGCTGCTGCTGCTGAAGAAGAAGAAGAAGAAGTAACGGCGAGGGCCATTGGAGAATGAATGAACACTATTGATCTATGTACCTAAATTGAATAGTAGAATTTGTTGGTTTTTTTTTTGTTCTATGAAATGTAATAGATGGAGGAGGTTTTGATATAAAGAGAAAGGTAATGCGAGAAGTTTTCAGGTTCATTGAACCTGGACGCAATTCGGGAACTCCTCGTGCTGCTTATGTGGCTTCCTGTTATTGGATGGTGGAAACTCGTGGCGCGTGGCATTCGTTGGGTCACGCGGACAACTTAGACTAGGATTCACTTTTCATTTTTTGAAGAATCTTCCAAGTTCCTTAGTTTCATCTCTTATTGTAAATCAAAATTACTACTATAAATAATAGATAATTTATTAATATTTCCTCCTTTTCTTTTTTATTTCATTTATTGAAGAGTTTTGATAAATGTGTCAAACATTTAATGATTTTCAATACAACTAAAAAAAGTCTCGATACAATTTAAAATAATTGAATGTTCAAAATTATTATAAATTCCTTTTTTTAAAATTTAACAACAAATTCAAAGTTATGAAAAATAATTGAATGTTCAGGACTCAAGTATTGTTTTATTAATTTATTACTATTTAATTATATATTATTTTTGAATAGTTAAGTATATTTTCAAATCCAATTAAAATTCAAAAATTTGTTTTTAGTATTTATAAAATAATGCTTTGAATCTTAGTTTTCATAATATTTTTCATCAATTGTTTTAATTCTCATAAAATTATAATAAATCAAGTCATAAATAATTCTTTGAATATATTATTAAATTTTGCAG
>JBBPBT010000659.1:4323712-4346012 GCA_037974875.1 Cicer bijugum
TTTAAAATTATTTTATATATTATTGATATGAATCAAAATTTATCATAATATACACCAATATCAACCTATTAAATAATTTTAAATATATAAATAATCTATATAATATGATATTTCAACTCAACTTTTGATTTCATATATACTTGTAATGTTGTATGTACTCTTCTAATTATTATTATTATTAAAATATACTTTTTTAATTATACTTTTTGTATATGTGGTTTTTCTCTCTCTCATATACCGCTTTTAAAAAAATAATTAAAATACTCTACTAAACTAACATATTAAATTATTGTAATTTTTTTAGACCTTCGGTAAGTAATTAATGGTAGCTACGATTATTTATAGACAATTCTTTTCCTTTTTTAAGAGGTCACGTTATTGGAATACGTTTTTTTTATCAAATAAAAAGGAAAATAAATTAATACATAAAAATAATAAAAAAAAAACTAAATTATATCAATAAGTCCAACAAAATATATTAAAAGATAAAAAAAATATATTAAATTTTTAATTAATCATGTTTATTTAAATGTCATCAATCCCACGTCTAGAAGGTTGTCGAACTCGTCTAACTATTTGAAATACTTGACATTGTTCTAATTGATTCATATATTCACATTTTGACAATAAGATTTAGTTTAGGCAACACCAAATTATTTAGTTTTATCGAATAATATATGTGTTAGTCACATTTGCATCCATCAAGATATGTTCATATTCACTTAAACCCCCAATCAACCATCACCACCTAGAAATACATCTATAGAAATATCGACTTAGTATTATGTTCCATTAATATTAGAAATACAGACCATCAGTTATTTGAAATTTATTGTGCAACTAATGAATGGACTTATGCTATTTCCATGTATAATCCAATTATTCAAAATTATACGGAGACATGTGCTAATAAGTCCAGTTGAGACACAAATCATTCAATTATTTGGAAATAATCATGAAGAGCATGATCAAAATAACGGTCAATCAAAGTAAACTCAAATTGTTCATAAAGTTAGATGAGTTCGATGACCGTCTATACGCGGAACTAGAGAAATTTAAGTGGACATATTTTATTAAATTTATTAATATAATTCAATTTTTATAAATTATTTTTAGTATATTTTTCATTTGTTAAAAAAAAAATACACGTCTAAATGATCATATATTTAAAATGTATTTTTTTTTTATAAAAAAAAAATTATCCTTCGGATGGTCTTATTTCCAACCAATGACCTCTTGAAAATCTATAAAAATAGAAAATTTTATATATTAGTTTTAAAATAAGATATTTAAAAAAAAAATTAAAAAAAATGATGTTTTTGGACATTCCTTTGTGCCCATGTGAAATCCCTGTTTTTGTAGTATTCCTTTGTGCCTATGTGCCTGTGGACTTGGATCCGAATCAAATGGGACCGGTTTGATTCTTTTTTTTTTCTTTCTTTCCAACTAATTTGTAAAAAGAAATTAATTTGGGGCAGATTGCTGATGTGAGTCCTTACCGCATACAAAATGCTAAATTCATTTTGAATTTAAAATCGCCGCCTTCAGATTCATCATTTTTTTAACGAGTCGTGTTAGTATATAACTAATATTTATATATATATATATATATATATATATATATATTTTAAATTTAAGTAAAAATGAGTTAAAAATTATAATTTTGAATAAATACATCATTTTTTAAATATTTATTTATTTATTTATTTATGATTAGAGTATATCATCATAGCGGTTTGTTATAATTGATATTTAAAAGTTGTTTAAATTTATTAAAGTTTAACTACTCATATCCTTATGCATAACTGTCTAGGGATTTAACAAAAACATAAGAATAATTAGTGATATATAATTCAATTGTTAAATTTATATATATGATTTCATACTTAATCAATAATATATTATGTCAATAATCAATTATTATTAAATTATTAAAATTTATTATTTATATTGAATCGTTAATTAATTAATTAATTATATATATATATATATATAACCTTTTGCTTATATTTAACACAATACGAAATACATACTTCGAAGTATTTTTTAATCATCGACTAATCAAAATTGTGGAGTCTATGTTTAGTTGGTCAAAAGAATTTCAATTCAAGTGTGACAATCCATGAATCACATATCCGTATATAAAACTTCCGGTAGAATTTGAGGGGTCTTGAAGAAAAAATAAGGTGGTTTGGAGACATCACATATTGCATCTTCTAATTGGGCCACTTTTGTTGGGTGGAGCCCATTTTGAATTTTTAAAGTTAGAAATCTTATTGAGTTTTGTACAAGGCACCCCCAATTTAACCTGCCACACTCAATATTTTTTAAAGACCATTATACTCCTCGAAAATTTGGTTAAATTTGAAAAATTTAAAATGAAACAATGTTTCGAATATTTGGCCTTGCACTAAACTTTCGAAAGGTATATTCGAATGTTTAAACTTTCGAAATGAAATATGTGCTTCGAAAGTTTGGGTTTTCACAAAAGTTTCGAAATTATTGTTCAAATTTTTAATATTTTCGAAAATTTGATTTCGAATATTTTAAATAAGTCAAAGTTTTGAAATTGTTTTTATTTTTTTTTTAAATTCAAAACTTTCAAATTTTCGAATAAATTCAATTTTGAAAATTTCAAAAAAATCGAAATTTTCGAAAGTTTTAATTTATAATTAAAAATTTATTTTAAAAAATAAATTTATAATATTATTATTAATTAAATTTATTACTATTTTTGAAATTAAGTATAAAATTTATTACTATTTATTAGTATTAATTATTACTATTTATTACTATATATTTATTATTATTTATTACTATTTATTAGTATTAATTATTACTATTTATTATTATATACTTATTATTGTTTATTACTATTAATTTATTATTATTTATTATTAAAAAATATATTTCGGAACTTTTGTTTCCTAAACTTTTGAAATGCATATTTCGAATCTTTGATACTTTCGACCTAATTTTTGAAAGTTTTATTTCCTTCAATAATCACTGTTTTGAAACTTTATACATCCCTGAAACTTTCGAAAGTTTCATTGTTTCGAACCTTTCAAACTTTCGAAAGTAGCATTTCGAACCTTTCAAATTGATGCAAAGTTTCGAAGATTTTCTGTTTCATGCATTTCGAATATTTGCAATATTCGAATGTTACTTACTTTTGAGATTCGAAACTTTCAAACTTTCGAGGATGGGTAAGATCAGATTCGGAGCTTTGAAACTTTTGAATGACTTGGGTGAAAAATGAAAGTTAATTTTGTTTTGGGGTTTTACAGATGAAATTGAGGGTAAACTGGTCTTTTACTCATGATTGGGGGTGCGTGGTATAAAATCCAATCTTATTTTCTATCTGACTTCTTAAAAACAATCAAATTTTATTTAAATTAGGTAACCAATAGATGTATTTTATTTAAACTAGGTAACTAAAAGATGTATTTTACACATTTGAATGATTATTTCATATGTATAATTTTGTGTATTTGAAAATATTGAAGTTGAACAAAAAATCTTAAAATTATCTCTCAAACACGTTTGAATTGATCAATTTAAATATTTGAATATTTATTGAGAAACACTCTAAAATGTTATTCATTAATCTAACAATTACATCACATATTTTCATATTTAAAATATTAAATTTTACACTATGATATTTTCATACTCTCTTTTATCTTATTAAAATTTAACAACCGATTGAATTCATGAATTATTTAAAAAGATTACTTTTTAAAAAAATTAAAAGACTAAAATCAAATTTCTATTTAAAAAATTGAATTGCATATAGTACCATTTTTTTAAGTTAAACTTATTTTATTCTTTATAAAATCAACTTATAAAGAGATAAAATACAAGAAAAGAACCAAAACAATGAAAAACAAATTAAATATCAAAAGAATATTCTTTAAAAGAAATTCACATAGAAGCTCTCTTTAGTTACTAGCTTAGTGCCCTCCCACACGTCATATCAATCTTGAGTATTTATTTTATCTTTCAATTACTTTCATTTCATTAATACTGTCACATTTTCAACCTAATTTTATTAAAATTACAATTAAAAAATAATAGAATAATAAAAAAAATAAAAATTAATTTTAAATATTCAAATATTTAAAAAATTAATTTTTTTTATCTAATTCTAAAGAATTTAACAGTGAAATGAACGAAGTAAAAAAAGAAAAAAAAATAACTTACACTAATTTGTTCCTACTAATCAAAATTTCCTAGATTTTACATTTCAAAATAATTTTTATATTTAATTATTTACAAAATTACTTTTTTCTTTTATAAAAATTGAATACAACAGTCAAACCATCTATAAAAAACATGTCTAGTAATTGATCAAAAGTACTCTATAATCACATTTAACTGATATTATGAATATATTTTTATTTTAATAAAAATAATTAATATCAACAGTTAAATGATCAATATTAAAAAATAATTTAATAAATTATATTATATTTAATTAATTTTTTAATAAATATAAAAATAATTATTTTAATTTATCACAACAATAAGTTTAGTAAGTACATGGTACTTAGAGCTGTCAATTTAATAAGTCCCCCTAATTATTGGCTTCAGCCCACATTTTGAAGGGTCTAAAAAAATTAATAATTTAAAAGACTCATAAAAACAAGGTCCTCTAAAAATTTAGGGGCATAGGAGGTCCATAGGTCCCTTTTTTAAAAAAAAAAAATCGATTTACTTTTTTTTCGATAAAAATTTTCCAATAAAAAATTTCTGATTTTTTTCGATAAAAAATGTCCGAATTTTTTTCGATAAAAAATATACGATTTTTTTTCGATAAAAAATGTCCAATTTTTTTCGATAAAAAATGTCCGATTTTTTTCAATAAAAATTTTTGATTTTTTTTCGATAAAAATTTCCGATTTCCTTTTGATAAAAAGTCCGATTTTTTTTCGATAAAAAATGTCATATTTTTTTTTCGATAAAAAATTTCCGATTTTTTTTCGATAAATAGTCCGATTTTTTTCGATAAAAAATGTCCGATTTTTTTCGATAAAAAATATCCAATTTTTTCCATAAAAAATGTCCGAATTTTTTTGAATAAAAAATGTTCGATTTTTTTTCGATTAAAATTTTCCCATTTTTTTTCGATAAAAAGTCCGATTTTTTTCGATAAAAAATGTCGGATTTTTTTTCTATAAAAAGTTTTTCATTTTTTTTCGATAAAAAATTTCTGATTTTTTTTTTGATAAAATAATCTTAAAATTAACAAAATATTGGGGCCTATGGACCTTAGAGCTCCCTCCCTTAGGCTCCATAGAATAATAAACCGAAATTAAAAACCCCTTAAAAGATTATTTTAATAGGGGTTTAATAATAAAAAAAAAAAAAATCCTTGTACTTTGAGGGGTTTTTTGAAGGCTCTAATGGTAGTGGTAATAGTAAATAGTCACACTCTCGAGTAGTCCGTCATTTCTCCCTCCTCCACCATACCCACATATCCGTCCCTATTCATTAACTTATCATCGCCACGTACCGACAGTTTCCTTATCACTCTCAATCTCTCACAATAGTAATTCTATCCTATTAGAAAAACAATTATTTTAGTTTCTAAAAATATAAGATCTATTACCTTATTTATTTTAATTTTTAACGTCGTGATAATCATAAATCATTTTAATATTATTTTTTTTTTCAAATATATTTTTATGATTTAAATTTTTTTAAAATTATTTTAATAATAATTTGTAGTTATAATCGAATAAAGGAGCAAAATTACAGCAATGCTGTTTTAACCCTTTCACCCTATTAGTATTAAAGCAATGCATCCTGCTTCTTTTTCGAGATTGTGCTTTCTTCTTATGTTAAAATCATTATCCGTTACTCACTGGTACTTTCCCCTCGACCATTTCTACATATAGGGTTTATTTTTCTCTCCTTTGTTTTCTCGATCTGTTTCGATTTTGTTCAGTTAACAAAGATCGTTTTTCATCACCTTGCGTTTTGTTAAATCGTAAAATAACCGATCATTTTCCTAAATCTTACTTTAATCTTCTCTGATCAAGTTAATTCACCATTTCCATTTTCTTACCTCACTTTTACTGTGTTACTCTTGTTTAATTAGAAAATTATTAAATCGCACACACAAACAAATTGATTGGGCTTTATTTTTATTTATTTCGAACCTATGAAGGATGGTGCAGAGGAATCATATTGTTTGTTACTGTACTTTGTTATACAATATATGCAATTTATATTAATATGTTGACTAGTTTAGCTACATCAGTCTTTTGTGAATTTGGATGAGCTTTTGAGATCATATTTATGATAAAACTCATTTTGTAGAATAAGTTTTGTAGTTCTAAGAGAATTGATTTTTTTTTTTTGGATATTTTTTACTAGCAAGTGAAACCAAGTGATTTTTTTATTTATGTTTGTAATCTAACAAAGAAGCTAGTTTTTATCACTTGTATTGTTAAACTGAGGCTTGGATGCAAATTCTGTGTGATACTACAACATTTTGATATCTACTAAAATTTTAGATATTTGTATAGTCATGTTAGATAGGAGTTAAAATCAAGTTTGATATTTTTGATGAAACCAGACACATTAAATAAATTATTGCTTTTGGATGATGTTGCAGAGTATTTGCACCCACATTGAACATGGCTGAGGCTGCACAATCTAATGCTGAGTTGTTGGAATGGCCAAAAAAAGATAAGCGCCGACTCCTGCATGCTGTTTACCGTGTTGGTGATCTTGATCGCACCATCAAGTAGGGTTTAGTTGACTTGGATTGTTGAAATGTGTTGTGATGTAATCATGTTTGTTTAGAGGCTTAAATTTTCCTCACTATTTCTCACACAGGTTTTATACTGAATGTTTTGGAATGAAGCTTTTGAGGAAAAGAGATGTTCCGGAAGAGAAATATGCTAATGCTTTTCTTGGATTTGGCTCTGAACTAACCCATTTTGTTGTGGAATTAACTTATAGTATGTTGCACTGTCAACCCTTTGTGTTCATGCATGCAGTATATCATAGTCATATGTATATTGTGATTCTCTGATTCCATATACCTTTTGGTTACCATATATTGTGTGTTGCTCCTGCTGGATTGAATTTGACATGGGTTCCACATATGATACTGTTGTCAGATTACGGGGTGTCCTCATATGATATTGGAACTGGCTTTGGACATTTTGCCATCGCAACTCCAGATGTAAGCTACAGTCTATTTTAACAAAAGCTCGACCCTTCTATACTGAAATTGAAGCGAGTATCTCTTCCATTTTTAGGTCTACAAATTGGTTGAAGACATCCGGGCTAAGGGTGGAAAAGTCACTAGGGAGCCTGGCCCAGTTAGTGGTGGGACAAGTGTTATTGCCTTTGTGACGGATCCTGATGGTTATGCTTTTGAAATTCTCCAAAGAGCTTCAACCCCTGAGCCATTATGCCAAGTAATGCTTCGTGTTGGTGACTTAGAGCGGTCAATTAAGTTTTATGAAAAGGTAACTTCCAACTCAATTTTTTTTTTGATGAACATCCATTTTAATGTAATCATACTTTGTACAGATGATGTGCTTTCAACTCAGTTTCATAAATATTCATTTCTATCATAATTTGTAGTTTTGTACAGGTCGTCTGTTTTATACTCAGTTTCATAAATATTCATGTCTTCTCACTTGAATTTCATATAAGCCTTGCTTTCTGCTGATATTTTGGTGGTAATACCGTAATGCATTTTTGTATGATTGTATCACCTCCTGAAGATCAAAACAAAATGATAATGTCCTACGAATGAACTCCCGCCTTGAAAATGCTCCATTGCGAAACTAGCCTAAGCAATTTGAGGCCTATCAGCCGAAACAGACTAATACTTCGAAAAATTATGTTCTTTGTAGTTACATTTTTTTACAAGAAAATCTTGCTTATTGATAGCGAACACTTTCAATGATTTCTTATATCAAATATTCCAAAAGCTTAAGCTATTAAGTGTAAACTGATAATGATTTTCATATCAAATGCTCCCCTCACACTGGTCTTTTCAACTGGCCTTTAGTGTTGACATTGTATAAGTCTATCTATCCTTTCTGAAATGTACAAAGCTATTATGTGAAAGCTCATAAATGGTTCTATATCTATTATTTTTTGGCTTGGTGCCCCTACTTATCCATTTTTCCCATTTTAGGGAGGAATGTCTAGGATGAGTTAGACGTGAAGTATCTAGTGCTTATGTTAATAATTAATATAAAAACCTCTTTCATTAATTGGTTTCCGATTTTCTATGCTTGAAGTAGAGCAATTGCATTGTGGTGGTTTACTATTCATTTAGGCAAGCATGAAATGACTGAATTTATCTTTCTATTTTCTGTGGCATCAAGGATCTAGATTGCGGAACTAATGGGATTTCTTGTGATTGACACCACCATGAAACTGTGGTTGATATATTGTGATTTTAAGTTTATTTCAGTAGTGAACCAATAATCTAAAAATTTAACTTATTAGGTAAATGAAAAATTAAGCACATGAAGTTTCATGTTTAACATGTCTCTTGATGCAAGAGCCCATCAGGCTTGAACTGTGGACATCACATATGCCCACCCAATTTTGTGCTGAATTTTTTTTAGAAGAACGGGACCAACAAGGATTAATATCCGGATCACTCGGTTATAGAGACAATGATACCATGTCATGAACTAGCCATACTCTATAAGTTTAAGATATTGGGTGAAAGCAGATGAATAGTTTTATATATAAATAATGTTTTCTTAATACAACAGTGATTTTTTTATTAACTAAGGCTGTATTCTACTGGATCATATTTTTGCAGGCATTGGGTTTGAAGCTGGTGAAGAAGGTTGATAGACCTCAATACAAGGTGAGATACCTTCTTAACTGAATCTTAGCGATCTACATTGGTCCCAGCCATACTTGAAGCATAAGTCGTGTTTTGCTTATGATTATCCTGAATACACTGCACATTCTACAGTACACTTTAGCTATGCTTGGGTATGCAGAGGAGCACGAAACAGTTGTGTTGGAGCTGACATATAACTATGGTGTCACTGAATACACCAAGGGAAATGCTTATGCCCAGGTTAGTTAAATGTTATATGTCCTTCTAGAAGGCTAAACTGGTATTTTCACATTTCTGCACCCCTTGATAAAATTTGTGTGGTGTATACTATATAACAGGTTGCTATTGGCACTGATGATGTATACAAGAGTGCTGAGGTAGTCAAAACAGTCATTCAAGAGCTTGGAGGGAAGATTACCAGGGAACCAGGGCCAATTCCTGGCATCAACACAAAGATCACTTCTTTCTTAGATCCAGATGGATGGAAAACTGTAAGTTCTTTCTCTCCCTTCTTCTGTGTGTTTGCTTTTTTATGTTGAGTTTGGTTGTGACATAGAGTTCGTTTGATGTATTTAACAACATTTTAACTTACCAAAGGAGAAAAAGAAATAGATAAAACACATGTATGTTAGATATTAAACATAGAAGTTTGTGCTGCCCACTGTCCACCAAATACCAAAACATAAAAAGTTGTCTAGTAACTTTAAGGTTTGTCCTGTAATGTTATGTCCGTCATGTACTTCAGTGTGTATCAAATGCAACACACTCTTGATGGTAGAATCGTGAGCTAAAATTAATTAATGAAGTATGGTGTTGAACACGTACAATACGCATACCTCGTTACACTGGAGCTGTAATTTGACATTACCATTTCTGCTGTAGTAAACTTGAAATAGAATAGGGGTTGTAATATGCTTAAGCTGTAGGAGGTTGCTTTAACTGAACCTTCACAAACAACTCCGGGATTTAGTATTCATTTCTATTCTTGCTCTCGTTGACATTAAATATAGGTCTCCACTATACGACTCCCGATTAGTCTCGACGGCTCCCTTGTTCTGTATCACCGTTGGAGCCGAGGACAGAGACATAGGTGAAGATGGAGAGAGTGGTGCCGGTGGTGTTTGTAATCGAGGGCTCGGCCTAATGGAAGAATCACATAATGGTTTGATTTTAGGACTTGTAACCCAACTCACACGCAAGCTGGAAGATGCAGGCAGCACATATGATGGGCAGATTAGAGAGGTCGTGAAGCGCTACAAGATAGGTGGATCCCTACTCTGCCGGGATAATTGTAAATTTATCTTGCATATTCTTAACGATACACGGCTTGTATGAGCTGCTTAGTGTGTTAGTTGACCGAGACAAAGAACATAGAAGACTTTAGAAGTTCGAGAAAAAATAATAATAGGGCAAACATTGTGGGTCAAGGTTGTCAAACTCTAGATCTTACCTAAAATCTTTGAGATATAGGAAAAGCGTAGATCGTGGGATCGTAACACGGATCTTAAGATCCCACAAAATAGACAAAATTATACCATAAAATTAAGAAAAATAGCTTTAACATGAACGTTTATAGAAGAAATAGAAGGAGGGAATCTGAAATTGAATCATTTAATTTAAGTATTAAAAATTCCAAAGTTGAAAAGCAATTAATCATTGAAAAAAAACCAAGTCCCAAGTTGCTGCCTTCAAAATCAAATTTTAATATAATTTAAAATTATATGTATGTAGTTTTTAAATCACAACAGAAATTATTATTATTAATCAATTATTCAAAACCAAAAAAGAAAACAAGCTATTCAATAGAGTAAGCAAAATGACGTGAATAGAAAAAAGGAGTAAGCAAAACGATTAGTAAAGAAAATAGAAAACAAAGTAAGCAAAACGACACATGTTATAATTTGTTAGGCTTTTTTAATGTGAAGCCCCATTTTCCAAAAAACTAGGATACATACCCGACCCATTAACACAACTGCAGAATTTGAAGGTGAAGAGGTGCAAAACTGGGCCAAAGCATGCGGGTAGAAACAACGCTAAACGGGTCGGATCTTCACGAAACGGCACTTCGACTTCTTGAAACTGCTCTTCCGATGCGTGACACGGTGCACCATTCCCACGCTCTTCCTCTGCGCGCTCAAAGATCTGGGTTCTCCAACGATTTTGCCTTCGCTCACGCTCAACAATGCGTAAGATCTTACGATGTTACGCTTTAGAGCTCGCTCCTAACAACCTTGTCTACAGCAAATCCGATTGGAATTTGGACCTATTAGAAAGTTTTATCTACAATTGGGTAAAGTTCTCTTTCAAGTAAAAATGAAGTCAAGGGAATCCCCAAGAAAAAGGTTGAAAATGGGAAGTAGTCATCAAATCAAACAACTAATTGGTCAAGATTTCTCCTCCAGCCTTTTCTACCCAAATGCACTGTGGATTATACACTAATTCAAACAAACTCCTTATGTCTCACATCACTCTCATGCCATAAGTGTGAGGAGTCTTGAGTCCCTAGTTGTCGGTAAGACAGTAACCCAAGGGCAACCCTGGACTAGGTTGTAAATTGACAACTCAAATCCCTCTCCTCTACAAAACTATTAGCTTTGCCCAAAATGAAAAAAAACGTTAATCTATCTGGGTTTAATTCATGGGTTCACTTCTGTAAATCGATTAGTTTCTCATGGTATAAAGGATGTATAGCAAGAGAATAACAGAAAATTAATTTTTGAACTCTTTGAATTAGTATCATGGGATTATATCTGACCAGCAAACTTAAACTGATCATAAATTGGGTGCTTAGAATAAGACTGTCTTGGTTTTTTTAATACGTTTAAATTAATTGAGGATCTCATGTCCTAACTTATACTATTCAATGTTCATATCTAATTTTGACCATGTAGTCATGGCAATGAAGTATATTTCGTTTTGAACATTTTACACCGTTGTCTGTGTTTAATTTACTGCCTTTATAAATGCTAAGTATGTGGTATGATTCAATTTGTATGAATTTTGTAGGTGTTGGTTGACAATCAAGATTTTCTGAAGGAACTGGAATGAATAAGCTTTCTACGAATTATGAGTGTTGATGCTATTTTATAATAAGTTGTCTTTCTTGATGATTGCAGATCAGCATGTATGTTATCTCAGTATAATAGTCTTCGGTATGGATTTTATGATATGTCTCTATGTTATCGACTCAAATTGTGGTTGAAACTTTCATTTGCTGAGTGTTTGACGATATTTTGGAGAATTAATTATGATGCATTACAACAAAATCAAAATCAATCCCGGACAAAGTGATGCTATATTTTTTGCCTTACACATAAAATATGAACTGATAATGACTTTCTCTAGTTTTCAATAAAAAAAGTATATGCTTTGTTGTAATTATAATGTTTTCTAATCAAATAAATTTATTTTATCAGCTAGACGATATCAGAGGGTCAAGCAATTGTTTTCACAATTTAGTTTTTGTTATTCTAAATAAACACCAGATCTTTCATCTTTCAATAAGTACCAAAGTAGTTTATCATATGTAACAAAATAAAACTAGTTTTTCATAAATATCGCCCCTAATTTATTTGAGTGTAGGTTGTGTCATGTTTGTGGACCACGCATCTTATTACTGCACCCCCCTAGCCACAACAAAAGCATATTGTAAAAAAAAATCTATAAAAGCATTCAAATTAAAGTCATAGAGTAAAAGCTGTAAAATTAACGATAGTATGAAACATCGATTCTTTTGCTTTTTGTCTCTCTCTCTCTCTGCTCATTAAGCAAAGAGAAAATACTAATTTTTTTCTTCTTTCTTTATTTAAAAGGAAAGCTGCTAAAGCTGTTTTCGTATACAGATTGCATTTTCTATGGCACCAATAAGCATAAAAATACACTTTTACCAAGGATGCATCCCTTAATTAACTAGCTGACTTAGCTTTTGTAAAATTTGAATTTCACATCATAACTGAGATTTAAAAATGGTCATAAATGGGTATTTTTTTATTTAAAAAACTGTTATATATAGATAATAGGATGGTTGATCATTATTAGACGACAATTTAAAATTATTTTATAATATTTCATAACTATTGCACTCCATAATTTATAGTATAGATGTTCTTTATTAGTTAATAATGATGATAGATAACTTATAATTGGTATTGAATCCACGCTAACGCTTACATAATAAAAACACTTGAATAACTAGAAGTCTAGAAGATTTAAACTGCTGAAGATTGATATGTTAGGTAAAAAGAGGAAAGAGACTTGAAATGATTTATGATTAATCATGAGTGGGAATTATATGTTTCGATAATTAAAGGGTCCCATTAGGTTTTTACATAGAAGTAGTCTCTTTCAGTAAATTGTAAGTGGAGACATTCTCGTATGAGCTGGAAACGAAAGGCAACTGAAAATGGCGTCTGTGTTTGGTTACATGGGAACATAGGGATCAATAGGGCCCCAATCTCCTCCGACCCAACAGTATGGTAGAAATTAAGCTATGCACCCTTTCATTTCTGCTTTGTGCCTTTCAATCTTAACTTTAGACCAAATCTCTATGTTTTAACCAAACCATCGGTGAAATATCAAATAATCATCATTGAAATTTGGAATCAAGCAAAGCAAATGTTCCGTGTGCTTTATTTTTTCTTCTATCTATACTTTTCTTTTCTTTTTAAACTAAAATGAGACTAAAAAAATAGAAACTATATCAAAATCCAAATAAATAAAGTTTGTCAATGTGAAATGCTAGCCTATAATATTTATAAAATAATTTACTTATAATTTATAGGATAATATATGTAATTTAACTCAAGTTACGATAGATGTGAAATATGTTGGATATGTGTTGGTGACAATGCAGTAAGACTTTAATAGTGAAGTTGTTAATGAAGATTATATGTAGCAAATTTCAAAGTGTGTTGTTACATTAGCCTTTATATTCGATTCTTCTCCACCAATCGGATGCAAATGAGATAATCAGCGAATCTCCTTCAGGGTACTTTGAAAAACCTTGATATGATTTGCATTTTCACATCAAGAGTATCTTTCAATAGTATGTTACAAGAGAATGATTCTTATTCTTTACTCATGCATTAGAAAAGAATAAGATGACTTTGTTGGGGTTGATTGCAAGTCTCACATCCTTTAGTGTGGGAGAATAAGGAGAAGGCCAAAGCTATATATTGGGTTTTTGTCCTTTGTTTTCAAATGCACCAGTCAGTAATAGCACTTTAAACTTGTATCTGACTTAGTTAAAATATTTGCTTTGTAAGAGTGTGGTTGTACTGGGGTGTTGGGTGTGAGTGAGAGAAGTCTGTGTGTTGTAACAATTTTCACATAGTGTTAATTCTTTGGTTGTTGGTTTAGGCTGCGGCCGTGGTTTTTTCTCCGGCTTTGGAGTTTCCACGTTATATTTTTGTGTTGTGATTGTGTCTTAATTCTTTTGAACTTATGCTATTTTTCCCAACAACTGGTATCAGAGCCAGGTTCGGAGGTTCGGTGGTTGCAGCTTTGTTTGATCTTCCACATCAGAAAAGAATTATCCTTGGTATTGTTAGGGGAAATGTGACACTGTGAAAATGCTGTTTAGGGAGGTTCTGGCTAAGGAACGACTTGGTATTTAAGCGTGTCTGTTGTGACCCACCTCTCTTTCCTGGGAACTTACCTGGTGCACAGTCTACAGTCTGCGTGCAGCTGCTATGTCTTATTCAAGCGTTATGAAGTTTGACATAGAGAAGTTTGATGGAAGAATCAACTTTGGCTTGTGGAAAGTACAAGTTAAGGATGTGCTTATACAATCAGGATTACACAAGGCATGTGAATAGAAATTGTCCAGGTGGAACAGTATCTGAAAAAGACTCCGAGACAAGTGCTGGCAAGGTCTCCCTTGTTTTGGGAGATGATGGTGATCTCATCTAGAAGATAAAGTTTGTCCTTATGGTATTTTCGCTATACCATGAAAAAGGACAAGTTATTGCTAGCGGATTCAGAACAGCACACGAGCATTGGTTGGCATTGATGCAAGGTGTGTGGTGATGTGTCGATGGCTGAAGAACTTCCTGGAAGCCAACATGGGAGGTGCGCCATAAATTTCAGCTAGGTTTTGACATGAGAAAATTCCTAGAATGGTTTAGTTCCAAGTGGAGAAAATTCTTGGGATGGTTTAGTTCCAAGTGAAGTGTACTTTTTATGGTGGAGTATGATTGTCGGTAAGACAATGAAAGCGGAAGCTGTAACTCTTACAATCAAGGTGGAGATTGT
Source organism: Cicer bijugum (assembly GCA_037974875.1). Lineage (NCBI taxonomy): Eukaryota > Viridiplantae > Streptophyta > Magnoliopsida > Fabales > Fabaceae > Cicer > Cicer bijugum. The sequence goes on from JBBPBT010000659.1 coordinate 4,338,801, forward strand.
TGGGTTGATTGCAAGTCCCACATCCTTTAATGTGGGAGAATAAGGAGAAAGCCAAAGCTATATATTGAGTTTTGGTCATTTGTTTTCAAATGCACCTGTCCGCAATAGCATTTTAAGCTTGTATCTGACTTAGTTTAAATATTTTCTTTGTAAGAGTGTGGTTGTACTGGGGTGTTGGGTGTGACTAAGAGAAGTCTATGTGTTGTAACAATTTTCACAGTGTTAATTCTTTAGTTGCCGGTTTAGGCAGCGGCCGTGGTTTTTTCTCCGGTTTTAGAGTTTCCACGTTATATTTTTGTGTTGTGATTGTGTCTTAATTCTTTTGAACTTATGCTATTTTTCCCAACAGACTTAACATATAAGAATGAGTGAGAAAAGTGGATGACAATCTCTAATTGGTATATATATATATATATATATGTAACAACTCTCATTGGTAAAAAAGTTTCAATTACATGTTTATAAATTATATTATCAGATACATTTATTTAATAATATCGATTTATATTTAAATAATTTGCCTATGAATCTTTGGGTTATATTTTAATCTTGATCAATCCGTGACTAACTGAGAGAAAAAAAGCAATCACATATCATTTGTGTAAAATTTATTTATTTTTGTCAAAGTCATTGGTGAAACTTTAAGATATATAAATTATCCTAATATATTTGTAGTTGAATTTTGAAAAATTAAATTTATGTTATGTTATATAAATATTTTAAAAAGTGAAAAAAATAATATAATCATATAACATCTTAATTCTGTTTAATTTATTTTAAAAAATATTTGTTTCCTTCTTTAATTCTTTTTTAAATATGTCATTGTATTTCTCTCTAAAAGCAAAAATTCCAATAAATCACAGTTAGATGTATGAATGAACTAGTAGGGGCTCGGCTGACTTATTTCTAATTTATTTTGCCCCTATATTAATATTATATATGTATAATATAATATATTAAGTACTAATATGTTGTTTGGTTTGTTTACATAAAGCTTTGAACAAAAAGGTTTATTGGCAAAAAAATCCTTGGAACACAATCGGTTGGAAGAGATAGGTGCTATTCTAAAAAATCTGTATTCCATACGATTTTTGTTTTTTTATATATTTACAGGCAGTGATTTGTTTTATTTAGAAAAATAGTGTTTTGTTTTAAATACATAGAAAATAATAGACAGATTGATATAATCAAGATATGGGCTTAAGCGGAGTCGAAATGGACAAATACTTGTGCATCTTAAAATAAATGCATTGGAGTGGTAGGGTAAAGTAATGATCTATCTAGAAATTTTAGTACAAGTTTAGAAACGACAAAATTAAACGGAGTAGTTTTATTTGATAAAAAAATCTAAACAGAGTACTATACTATCCATCTATTTCTCCACGCATGTTCAAAAATAATTCTTTAGTCATCAATCAGATCAGAACAGTACTACGTATGTTTAAAAATGAAATCACCAATATATCCTCAAGCAACAGTAAAATAAAAGATGAAACTGCAACCGCTGCAGTTATCTTTCCACCTGTAGGGGGATCCCACTGTGACTCTCTGTCCATAAGAAAGAGTTACTCTTTCTCAATTAATTAATTAATTAATTATCACATATAACATTAAAATCATTCATTTAATTACAATTAAAAAAAGAATTTATAAACATAATATAACACCCATTTCACGGCTTTAATAGCCGAGCCAGAGAGAATAAAAACGCAGAAAAGGAATGAGAAAAACACGTGAAGCCGAAAACCCTGAAATTAAGCTTAGCATATTCATACTCAATTTCATAATTTAGTCCATTCTATGCTATTCCCAAATTTCCAAACCCAAAACATTGGTATAATTGGGGCTAACTGATATGGCGAAAGGGAACCCTCCTACGACGTCGTTTCATGAATTGAAGCCAGAACAATACGCACACAGTCCTGTTCACTACGCCGTTGCAATTGGAAACCGCGCCGCACTTTCTAGAATTATCTCATCCCTTCCGCGTTTACCTGACCCCACTCAAATTCATACTGAGTCTGATTCGCTCGCTCAGGAACGAGTTGCTGATCAAATATCCGCCGTGCTCGATCGACGCGATGTTCCCTTGAGGGAAACGCCTCTCCACCTTGCCGTTCGTTTAAATGATATATCTGCTGCTAAATCCCTCGCCTCCGCCGGTGCCGATGTGTCTCTTCATAATGCCGCCGGTTGGAACCCTCTTCAGGAAGCACTATGTCGACGCGCGACGGAAATCTCGGCGGTTCTTGTCCGCCATCATCAGCGCTCCGCTTGGATAAAGTGGCGTCGCCGTCTTCCTCGCCTCGTTGCTGTGCTCCGCCGTATGCGTGATTTCTACATGGAGATCTCATTCCACTTCGAGAGCTCCGTCATTCCTTTCGTTGACGTGTTTGCTCCTTCTGACACCTACAAAATCTGGAAACGCGACGGTAACCTACGCGCGGATACTTCACTCGCCGGATTCGATGGTTTCAAGATCCAACGCGCCGATCAGAGCTTCCTCTTCCTCGGTGACGGAGACCACGCGCACGCCGTCCCCTCGGGATCTTTGCTAGTCCTCAACCGCGACGATCGGAAAATCTTCGACGCATTTGAAAATGCCGGAGCTCCGATGAGTGATTCCGACGTTGCCGGATTCTGTTCACAGACGAGCATGTACCGACCTGGAATGGACGTTACAAAGGCAGAACTCATCGGAAGGAAGAATTGGAGAAAACAAGATAAGACGGAGAACGTTGGAGAATGGAAGGCGAAGGTTTACGAAGTGCAAAACGTGCTTTTCAGTTTCAAGTCAAGAAAAGTTGCTGCCGGTGAATCAATTAGCGAGCAAGTTATACCATTGGAATTAGACGAGGACGAAGACGGTTTTCTTGTGGCGGAGAATCCAAGTTTTGGAATGCCGTTAGGTTCCGACAAAAGAAGACACAGTAGCTTCGTTCGAGAAGATAGGGAGTGGGTCCCACTGGGAAGAAAAAGCGTGGACGTTCCTTCATCGATGATTCCACCGCATAGAAAGTCTTCTGCAACTGTTAGGTTGGCGCAGCCTGCGCCACTTCCACCACCGGCGAAGGAGAAGGAGTATTTGAAGAGTTTACGGCCGTCGGTGTGGTTGACGGAGCAATTTCCGTTGAAAACGGAAGAGCTGTTGCCGCTTCTTGACATTCTGGCAAACAAGGTGAAAGCAGTGAGAAGGATGAGAGATTTGCTCACGACGAAGTTCCCGCCGGGAACTTTTCCGGTTAAGGTATGTCTTAGTTGACCGTTACTGTATATTTGTGTTGGGTCCCACACAATCGCGAACCGTACAGAAACTGAAAAATAATATTTAATAATATTAATATGAATAAGATAAAATACACCAAATAAGTTATTCCAAAAATTACGCTATTTTTCGTTAATATTTTTCAGAACCAATTAAAAGTTAAGATCATATAGACTATATTTATAAATTTTTTATATTAATTGAATTTTCTATTAAATTCAAAGTCAAGTATATAACCATAATTTGGTCAAAAATTATATTTGGACAAAATTTGGTCAAAAATATAATAATAGTAGGACAAATAATAGTAAGAGTAGTTGTTCTCTTTTTGGTACATGCATAATTGTTCTATAATTGGTATTTGTGCGAATTATAAAAATCTACTAAAAGATATAGTTAGATTTAAATTTTAACTTATTCTATTTCAAGTATCACAAAATTGTTATGTTATTTAATACTAAATAGTATAATTGTTACATTGTTTTCTGGGTGAATTATGATACATTTTTAACCTTATTTAAAGAGAAATGTCATTTCAACTTACAAAAACAATATGGAACAATTGCATCTAAGTTGTGGTTAATAATAGTTGAGTGTTTCAATATACAGCAAACACAACATAGAATCCACTTTAGATTAGTCCATAAAATTTATTTTGATCAATAATTCTCTTAACAAATAAAAATTTATGACATTTATCGTATTTATAATTGAGACTATGTTCATATAACATTAATTTTTCAAACATATTAATTTTTCTTTATTTTTATTTTTATGGAATGGAAATGTAATTAAATGACTTTGTCATCCATAAAAATAAAGAAAAAGAAAATAGTAACTATTACTTTCATAAGACGTGGTTGGAGATTTAAACCATTTTGAAGTACACCCTAGACTTGTAGTTGCCTTAATAATATATTATTGGTCAAATATTTCAATAATTGACTTGATTTGAGTAGTTGGTGTCAAACATTACGAAAATTGTTGAGTGATTTGATAGGTGATAAGACAGTGATGGAAATTGGGTGTTATTGATATTTTGAATTGGTGGGGCCAGGTGGCAATTCCAGTGGTCCCTACGGTAAGGGTGGTGATCACGTTCACAAAGTTCGTGGAGCTTCAACCAGTGGAGAAATTCTATACACCGTTTACGAGTCCTAGACATTTAACAGCTGAAGATGAAGCTGAGAAAAATCCAGAAAACCGTCACTCTTCATTTTCATCTTCATGGTTAAGACGAAACAATAGCCAATCAGGGACTTCAAGGAGTAATAAGCAACAACAACGATCCTCTTCTGGGGCATTTGATTTAGATCCTTTTGTTATTCCTGAGGGATATACATGGAGCAATAGTAGTGGGGATAGTAGTAATAATAAGTCAAAGAAAATGAACAAGTCCAAGTCTGTGAAAAAGATTCAAGTGAAAATTTCACAGTGACAAAGGAAGCATAATAACCAATGAAGAGCTATTCCATTAGACATAATGTAGATATATCCCAGTTTAATTTTTATTGTGTTATTATTATTTAAATCAACTGGGGGCTTTCTGATAATTGTGTTCATATACTTTATAGAAGGGAATTTCGCAGCAAATTAAATGATAGAAGAGTACTTACAACTGTACTTTGCTCACAGTTTTGTTTATATATTAATATTACATTACATTTTATAGAATTTTTTATGGTTTAGCTTTTGATCTGTGGACTGGAGCTCTGGGAGAAGAGTGAAGATTCAAATGTTGGAGCTAGTTTTTGGCCAGGACAGGAATGTACCAAAGACCACATTGGAATTTTTTGTTACCTCTACCTTTAATTATTAAATATAGGCCAAATTGAATTGAATAGAGTACATGTACTTACTTTGCACCTCTTTCCACACTAGAAATCATGTCACCCATAATTCTAATCTAACTTTATTTCATATGTGCTGTAACATTAGCTTTTAACAACCGTCTTGTTTTTTTCTCTCCTTTCAATAAAGTAATATCTACTCAAATTCATGTGTCATTTTTACATGGGCACTTTCGATAAAAACAATATTCAACCAAAAAACGAAAGAAAACTGATTTATGATATGTTTCGATTGACATTTATATGGTTGTGTTTGCGATTTGTGTATAGATATTTTATTTGAGTAGTCAGTTAATTATATATTTTTTTTTATCTTATCATTAGTTAGTTATATAGATTAATTCATTTTTCTTAAACTAATTAGTTATACATCTAATTGATTTTTATGTAATTTTCGATTCTCTATATTATCTAATCATTTAGTTTAATCTTTTTAGTTTTCTTATCAATATACATTTAATTGATTTTTATTATCTATTTATTCTTTAATAATTTGGTTATTTTCATCTCCTTCTTTCTCCATTCAAAACTAATTCTTTCTTCATTTTTCATCTCAAATTTCAAGTTAAAATAATTTCATCATAATGATGTTGATAAAAAAAACCATCAAACAATTGGCACTAAGGGCAACGTGGCATCAAAACAAGATTGTTCTTGTTTCTAAAAAATAAAATTGTGTGAAGCCAATAATCTAAGAGATTTCGTTAAAAACGCAAAAGAATAAATATCTTGTATTGAGATATAAACTCGATTCAATACATACCAAAAAAAAGATTGCATTAAAAGATTGCATTAGAACCTTGTTTTTATTTCAAACGAAGAATAAGTTTTCCATAAAATATTTTAACCGATTTATTTATGACATTTCACAATTCTTTAGTCAATATATTTCAACGTTTCATATTCTTTATAATCAATGTCTTTTTTGACATTTTTTCTTGGCATTTTTTAAGTTTAAAGTATAATAAACATATTTTAGCTCGAGGAGATGTTAGATATCTTAGTTGATTAGTCATCTACATTAGCTAGTTAGTTATTTTACAGTAATTAGTTGTTTATCTAATTCACTATATAAATTTATGTAACTCTTTGTGTAATTCACATTCTCTCTCTTATAAATATCATTCAATTTGCTTTTATTTATTTCTCTAATCCTAATACATTTCAATACATATTATGTGTGAGAAGCCAAGAATTAGAGTGTTGGATTTGACACATGTTTGGTCAATTTGGCCGCACAAACAAACACAAGCTTAGTGTGTTTGGTTGAACGATAAACAACTACTACTGAGAGTTTTAGAGATTTTCATCGTAATTTATAAAAGCTCTAATGTGTAATTTACGTCTAAGTGTAATTTTTAACTCTAATTTTAGTGTTTTTTAAACACAAAATAAAACAAGTTATTTCAATTCTTTTGTTAAAATAATTTCATTTTTGATATCTATTTATAATATATTAAATCAGCCTCAAAATATTCAATTTTCATCATTAATTTTTTCATATAACACTATTTATGTCACATCAAATATATATAAGATGAGGTAACTCCAATTTTAATTTCACACAATCTCTTTTATATCTATGTATAACACCCTTATGTTTTTCTTACCCCATATTACCATCAAATCTCTTTCAATATTGTAACCAATTCACATAAATCTCAATATCATCACCACATTGAATTAACAAGTTATTGGCAACCAATTTTAGTTTCATTTATCAAATGTTTTAATTTTCAATATTTCAATTATTCTACTTCACCTGCTATAGAGTTCTTATTTTCCCCTAAAAACCTGCACATTAATCCCTCCTCCTTATGGTACATCGATCTTCTACATATTTTCATGAAGGAGTTAGAAGATCAATTTTCTACATATATAAATGACCAAAACAAAATAAATGAGCAAGTATTCTAAAATGACTAATTTTTTTTCTTTTCTAAATAAGATATTTTATATATGTAGGTATTAGAATTTTAAAATGAATTTTATACCTCATACTTTGTTTTTTTTTTCTCCTTTCAATTGATGTTAATTTGTTGTACTAATGTGTATTGCATAATTTAAGTTAATTAGAATATATTTGGGTTGCCTTCT
>JBBPBT010000659.1:4362600-4374852 GCA_037974875.1 Cicer bijugum
AATTTATATATATATATAATAAATACTACAATATTGTAAAATGTAAATTATTTATCCTCCATATTAAAATTTTGATTAAAATACTGTTTTGATTCTTCTATTATAATATATTCTCAATTTTTTATCTCTCATTTTTAAAATTGTAAAACATTTGATCCTTTTCTTAACTTGAGCTTTAATTTAGTGATGTAACAATAATTTAAGGGATATGTAAATAATGTTCATAGTGATATGAAATTTAAATTTAATTTTCAATTACTAAATACCAATTCTAAACAAAATTACATAACACTAAAAGCATTCATCACTCCCTCTTGAACTATATAGACCCTTAATTTTCTGTATATTTTATTTATTTTCTAGACAAAGAAAGTACAAATTAATGAAGAACATAAATGAACAAATTCTTGTTAAAAACTAGTAATAAACAAATATAAGGAAAGGAAAATCTGTGTGAATAATGTATATACTTGATTTCATGTGAGCTTCCTTTTATGGATTAACACCGAAAGGCTGATTTCTTTTTTGAGCTAACTCCACTTACATGTATCTTTGCCATTGAATGTGGAAGAAAGTGGTGTTATGATCATATTCATGAACCCAGTTTTTGCACATAAAGGGTATGACAAACCCAAATATAAACTACTACTTGTAGTTCACTTCAATGTAAAAATTCACAACCACAAGCCCAAATTCAATGAAAGAACTATATGCACATCACACCAACCACAAACTTAACTTTTCCAAAATTAACTAAGCAAAAAAAAAAAAAAAAATTCCAAAAATTACTATTTTGAATTTCAAATGTGGTTGGTAACAAAAGCCACACTTATCCTGTGAACTCATAAATATAGGAACTTTGTTGAAAGCTAAACTCAACATCTTGTCTCTCACTGACCCTTTTCTGCTTATATGATATAATTAATATTTCAAAAATTATGCTTTTTTTCTCTTATTGTTTTAAATCTCAAAATTTAATGTGCCCATTTCCTTTTTGTTGTGGGGTTGTTGGCAAAATTAAACGTCACCATATTTAAGACTCTGTATTTTTGTCTCTGTAATTGGTCCCTCCCCTCTCTCACACATTAATTTTAAAGAATCTCACAGGACATCATAGTTACTCCAAAACAAAACATGCCACCTTCTTTCTTCTTCATCCTTTTTTTTTCTTCATACGGTCAAATTAAACCTTTCTTTGTTCTTCTTTTTGTGTATAAATTCTGGTGATGGATATTGAAGTTACTTATGGTAGTAACAAGCTAGTAATCTTTTCTTGTCACATAGATATATTATATGTTGTTATTTTGTTTATTCATTAGTGCAGGAACAGGTGACATTCTAAGAAGTTTTCGTATACCATTTCTTCATCCTAGATAAAAAAAATTATAGTGCAAGAAATTTGATATCACTTTCTTAATTGGGTATGAGATATTGGTACGGTTCAATCAAAAGGAAGTGTTTTATGAATCTAAAGCTCTCTTGTTTGATTGAGCCGTGCCAATATCACATGTAACTATCCATATATCTTGAAATTGGCAGCACATTAAGGAGACAAAGGTTATAAGATTTTCCTTGCTTTTTCATTTTCTTATGTGATGGTTTGTGTTTTGAGTACAAGTAATTGGGGCTTTCATATTTGCAGATGAATCAGGATCTTCATATGAGGTGTATTAAAGCATGTAACGATCGAACATGGAGTGATGATCAATTCCTTGAAGTGGGATTCAAATTGAATTTGGTAAGGTAGGTATGAAATTTGTTTAGCTTTTTTGTTTTCTTTTTTTTTTTTTAAGTGGTAGGGACTTAATTAAAGTGACAACACAAATCAATCTGGTTCTATTTAAAGCTTCATCTCTTTTTTAGTAGGTAACAAAATCCGATTATTGCTTATATGAACAGAGGGAGCTTTCAAGGTACATACATGCATTAATATTTGTCTGAAGTGACCTTGATTACAATTACACTGATTTGGTGGTTTAAAACATTGAATTTAATTTATGTACATAATCACAATAAAGAATATTTGTGTTGTCTATTAATCATAATTGTCATACTATAAAAAAAAAAATTTGACTTCAATTATAATTTTTTAAAAGTTATACACATAAATGATTGTGATATATCGATAATTTTTACATTGGTAGAGTTTTTTTTCTAAGATTTTAGGTGTCATATGCAAGTGATGAATTTAATATCCTATTTTTTGAAAGTTTTATATACAATAAATATGTCGAAAGGCTTTTATACAATAAACATGTCAAAAAAGAAGGCTTTTATAACGAGGGTATAAGTGAGAGGAGTGAACTTTAACCATATATCAACTCTTTAATGGTTAACATTAGAAAATAAAGTCAAATGATTTTTTTTAAATAGTCATTTAACACTTTCAATCATGACATTCATGTCTAGTTGTATGATCAAAATTTAATCGTCTTACATTAAAACTTATATCACTTTATACATCCATATATATAATCAAATTTAAGTAATTGTGTCAACTCAAACGAATTTTTCATTAAATTTAAGTAACAATTTTGTCTCTTGTCCATTAATGATAGTGAATAAATACTTTTGTTTTTCTGTTTGACTTGTTTTTAAGAATGTCTAAATTCTTGGTTAGAACTTTCTAGTGGATAAAAAATGCTACATACCTAATTTATGTTGGAGTATAAAAGAATATTATACTATAACATAATAAAATATTTTAATATGTTATTTTTATAAAAGTCAGTTGGATCAACTAATTTATTTATTTAAAATGACAATATAATTTTGTAGAAAATACTTTAACCTAAAAAATGAGTTTGTTAAGTATATGTATACTCAGTAAAAAAAAAAAAAAAGTTTGTAGTTCCCCTAAAGATATTGGGCTCTATTATGCCGCTCCTCTCAAACACTCTCAAAGTTTATAGTTCCCCTAAAATGTTTCATAACTTCAACTAAAAGACAATTTAGTGTTAATTGACAATGTAGTATTTGACAGGAATAAGAGATTTCTCCTCTCACCTTAAACATTTTATTGTCATCGATTTTAACTTTCTTTTCAATTGACCAATCAAAATATATAAATATAATTTATCTTTTTTATAGTTTTTACATATCTGAAATGATTTGGAAGTCTAAATAATGTTTTACGTCTTTTGACTAATTCACAAGTGTAAAAATTCTTGAAAAATTAGAAGTTAATATTTATACTGTTAGATTTGATTGATACAAATTCCGCTTCAATTGATTAATTCAAATTGTGTTAAAACAAAAAGAAAAAAAATGAATTTTGTGAGTTTTGAAGAATGTAAGGTGGGAAAAAGAAACTTCCCTGTCATTTTCCTCAAAAACTAGTACTATTATTCACTTGTTTGTTAAATGATAGTTTCAAAATTCTTGCTAATCCATGCTCAAATGTTGTTTCTTATTTATGTCTTCCATTTAGGCACGGTTCTATAAGTGTTGATTTGTGATATTCACCGATTATAACATGTTAGACATTAGTAAAAAAAATACATGTAAGGCACGGATCAATTTTCTATAGAAAAAATAAAAATAAAGTGATTCATGGGATTTCATAAATAAATAAATAAATAAATAAATAAAAGTGATTCATTGTATTTTTTAAAAATTGGATGGACCAATAACCACCTTTACTATTAAAAGGACATGTTAAATCTAATCTCATTACTCTCTTTATTCCTCTTAATTTTATTTTTTAAATTTAGTTTTTTCTATCATTTATCTATTAAGTAAAAATAAAGTTTATTTAATATATACTTTTGAGATGCATTCATAATTGAATGAATTAGATGGATGGTGAATAATTGGACTCAATTACCACCATATATAGTATTAGATGAATTAAATTTACATTTTAAATCATTATGTGTATACTATTGAATACACAATGTGTTGAATTGAAATTAAAAACGTTCATTTATTTATCTTAAAATAATTGAGGTATTTGATCATTTTACATATATTAAAAAAATATACAAATAAAAGAGAAAGAAAAATACTATTTTTATAAAATTATAAAAATTAGGTATTTGTACATTACAAAAATTATAAATAGATAATAAAAAAATATTATTTTAAAAATAATACAGATAGTATATAAACGACACAATTAAAAAAACATTTAAAATTGAAAGAGTAAATTAGTGTTAGACAATGTTTTTTAACAAATGAAACAATTATTTTAAATTAAAGAGTGTAAACCGTATATAAAATGGTTATAAAATGAATAAATTATTCTCATGAAGAAATGCTTCGAAAGACCAAATGATATTATGGTTTTGAATCCCAAATTGTGTTTTTTCTTTTGCATATTTTATTGCATTAGAACACTATTGGGCCATGCCCATTACCATGCAACCACAACTCTAACGTTTTCTTTTTTGACGATAATAATTCTTAAGTTTTTTCTTTTGCCTTCTTCATAGTTGTCGTATCATTATTTTGAAAAAAAAATATTTCATTGAACCAGGCTCAATAGTCCAGGCTTGATTGGGCTCATTGTTCTTTGTTTTAGTGGACAAAATTTGGTTTACAATTGAGAAAGGGGCTCAGTAGTCCAGGCTTGGTTGGGCTCATTGTTCTTTTTTTTTTTCTCTTTTTCTATCCCATGTATTTCTTTTATAAATTTATTTGAAATCAAGATGAGGTTGATGGTTTGTGAAGGAAGAAAGATGGTAAAATTGTTATGGCGAAAGAGACCAGATTTTTTATATTTGGTCTAACTAATTTTATAAAATTGACATGTAAGTTGGAAACATATTATTTTTTGTAAACTCTTACATATGCTATCTATTTTTAATATCGTTCTTGAATTTTTTTTTTTCAAATACTAAATGTCACACTACAAAATTTCAAAACCCACTATAGATCCAGTTTTTAGTTGAGTCGGTCTTATCAATCAATTTTAATTTATAATAGTAGACTTAATCACATTTTACAAATAACAAAGGTAATTAGTTAACTTGCACTAACTTTGATCATGTTAACATTATTAACACTTGTCTTTTTAAAAACTTTGAGATAAAAATTATGATAGTAATTTCAACAAATAAACAGAAATGTTGCAAATATTAACATGATAAATATCGAATATCAAACATCAAAATTAGGTTATACTATTGATTTGTAAGTTAATAGAACAAAAAGGTACTGGTTTGGTTGGATTGCAAATCACAAAACATGGTAACAAAATTAACTTAAATGTTGATAGTAATAAAAAGAGTTTGGTATGAGTTTAACAGGGTTTCCTCCCTTGAATTATTAAAATGCCTATAGGTATTGAAGTTTTCTAGTGAATTGTTACCAATTACTCACTAATATTCCTGTCCTAATTCCTTAGTAATTAAACTTTTAATCCAAAAATAATTTATAGCTTTTTTAGTGAATTTTAAAATTAAAATTAAGCATAAATGAATAAAAATTCTCTTTATATTTATTGTCGATATAAATATTTCAATTCATTTAATACGTCTATATTTATTTTTAATATATACAATTATAATTTTGATATTTTCATTTTAAAAATTATTGATATTTAGTTTTTCTTCTTAATTTGAACTTTAATTTAACTAAGAAGATGTATATATAATGATATAAAATTTAAATTATTTAATACCACTTTAATATTTTTTTATATTAAATATATTTTTTTTCAAAATTTATTTTCTTTGTTTGAAAAATTTCTGGAATAAATATTTTTTATTTTAAAAATTTCTGAAAAAAATTACTTTCTTTTATAGGTTAAAATAATATCACTAATAGCACGGCATGTTTTTAAAAATCTAGAAATTTTATTATTGAACTGTCAATTGATAGGGGAGCAAGAATGTCTATCCAAACAAAGAAGACTGCATGGCATTATTCTCTTTTTAACTTTTATGTTTTATACCATATTTGAGTGGTGGCCCCTGATTCTAATGAAAAAGGATGTCAGATTCTTCCTTTTCGAAATGAAAAACAACTCTTGTTTTTTCTAGACCTAAAATTTTAAGGAACTTATTTTTTATTTTAAGGGGAACAGCTCATCAAATTTATGATACCCCACAATTTTTACTTTAAAAGAATAGAAGATTAGATCACTAAAAGTTTCTTAATTTCAAATATCATATTTATCAATTCAATATTTTATATTTTCTTAATTTATACTTGCAAATGTATGGAACTCAAATTTATAAAACTTAAAATCACACGTGGCATATGTAAATAATATTTTTATGTTAAGATATGATTATGAAATTTCTATTAGAGATACTTAACAATCTAAGTCTAACAAGAGAGTTAAATTGATTTAAAATTGTTCGATTAAAATAAAATAGTTCAAATTTCAAGTGTAGATTTAAATTAAAAAATAATTAAAATGTTTATTAAAATTTGGTCTTAACAAATATTCCAAACAATTCCAGATTCCATGCTGAGAAGAAGAGGTTATATTTGAAGAATTTTAATAACAATTATTGACAGGTAAATTAGATCATATGTATGAATCATAACTAGCTTGCTTTGTAAAACATTAAACTTTTTTTTTTTTGACAAAATATTAACCTAAAACTTGTAAACTTTATAGTTTATGGTTTTCCTTTTAATCTCACTTTTCCAGAAATTTCAAAACAAGAAACAAAAGCAAAGAGACAAAGTAGCTAGCTTTGGTTTCATCATTGTGTAGTGTCTTCCATTTTAAGTTGATGTAGCACCAAACACCATAAATAATACTAAAAATATTATATATCATTGATAATAATATTATTAATAATAAAAAAAATGCAGGGGATCCAAAGGCATAGAAATGATAGAAGAAATGACTAGTAATGGTGCCAAAATTTGAAACTCAAGTACTTAACTACTTTCTTTATAAACCACTAAACACGACAACTCAACTCAATGATTTAATAAAAAAACTCACTACTTATCCAAACAAACATGAAGAAAACTACACTACTCAATGAAGCCAGTTTTGGTTAAAATAGCATTCCTGACTTTGCTAAGATCTCTCCCTTTGAGTGTCCTCCCCATCCCTTCAAACACAGAGAAAGATGAAATCTGGTTCCTTGCAAGCTTCCTAGCAATCCATTCATGTGGAGGAACCATATCACCATCTTCATCATCATGCAAATCATCTCCATTACCATAATCACCACCAACATTCTTGCAATTCTTACCATAAACTTTAGACCAATCAGGAATGTTCATAGGTGCTGAAGACCCTTTAACAAAAGGGTCATCAATATCAGAAACAGAATTAACCCTTTTTGGAGCAGTAGGTAAAGGCCATGCAGAGGAAGATCCAGAGGAATCCTTAGATACCCTTTTGATTTTGTAACCAAAATCTTCCCTTTCATTGGCTACACTCCACACATCTTCTTCATTAAAATCATTGTCTTTCATTGTTGATTCAAAACTAGTGCTTTTGTTATTCAAAACACCCCAATCTGCCATTGGTAATGAATGAAGTGAAAGGAGTGATTATGAAAAGACAGAGGAGTGCAAGTAAATAAAGAGATCGATGAGATGAGCTATGAGTAGTGATGAAAAATGTTTACTACCATTTTGAGGATATATAGACAATTAGACATAGAGAACTGAAACTTATTTTCCAACTAATGACAGTGTGGTTATTTGTAATGAGATAAAATGGACATCTTTTCCATTGTCCTTGGGAATCAAAAAGCAGAAAGGTTCAAGAGAATAATATCAGGAATCTCCCTAGCTGTTGCTTCAATACCCTATTAAAGGAAAATTAGTATTTTTCCATAAACAAAATTCTTTATTGGATTACCAACAACTACAACATTGGTAATCCGAGACAACACTAATATTCACAAAAAGACAAATCACAAATCTTTGTGTGTTGCTCTTGTCTTTCAGTTTAATTGTGATTATTTATTTTCATGTTAATAAAAAATAACATAAAATAGAATAGAGATAACTTATATATAAAATATTTTAAGATTTTTGGTTGAAATTCAAAATTTTGTATAATTTTAAAATATCGAATTTATTAGTATTTTCACAACGTAAATTATATATAAACACGGTATTTATATTATATTATATTATTTATATATATAATATTATATATTTATCTTTTACTTTTAATAATTTACACACACATCAAACAAAAATACGAAATTTAAAAGACTATGTATTTAAAATCAAATTTTGAATCTTCAAAACTAATGCTGTAATTTCTCTTAGAAAAAGCCAAGAGAAGCATCTAATGTAAAGTAAGTAATTATGTAGATGAGATAAGCGTGAATTATTGTTTGGACCAGAAAAGTACATGATTATATAGTAAAGAAAGCAAAAGAAAATGATGGATCTCAAAGTGAATCTCAGAACATATATCTAACGAATAAGATTATTTTAATCTTTAAATGATCTTTAAAAGTACGAAAAAATAGTATAAACATATAAATTTATATTTTATTAATTATTTTAGTTTTAAATAATATTTTTTGATAATTAATCTAGTTTATAAATATTAATAATATATTTAAAATTATAATGACAATGTGACAACAAAGAAAATAAAAAAGAGTTGTTAATTGAAAGAGTAAAAAAATGGAGAGAGAAGAAGCAGAGGAAGTAAGGCATTGAGCAAATCCAAAGAGCAAGTCCCATCATAGCATAGGATAGCAATACAGTGTTAGCATTAGCATCATAGCATAGAGTTTCTAATTAAGAAGAGGAAACAGAAACACAAAAGTTTTTCTCTTCTTTTTTTTGTTTTTTTTGTTTTTCACTCTTCAATATCTTTTGGAAAAGTTGCATGTTGATTTGGAGATGTGGTATGTGACTATTGGTTTATCCGTACCTCACAAAATCCAAAACCTTATCTTCAACTCTGTACCAGAAGCTCATTTTCAGCTACGTTTTTGTACCATCCTATTCCTTCTATCACATAAGTGCTTACCGAGTAAAAACTATTTTCATTGGTTGTTGCCATTGTGTTTCTATTACTACCATAAATGGCATTCAGATTTTGCTCATACGTCACACTTACATTTTCAACTTTCAACTCTCATGCTCATCGACCCCTAATTTTAGGGTCAATTATTTTTATATTTTCCGCTTTTATCACAACATGCTGTAATAGAGGATGCTTCATAATGTTTATAATTAATTTTTTTATGTGCGATTTCAATTGTTCTATTTCGAATCAACAATTGAAATTGTCTTTTATGTTAAAATTTATCAACATGTAAACAATTAGATTATTTATAATATGTTGTTCATACTAATTTGAAATTTCAATCGTTATTAACGATGTCACTTAAAAATATAAGTTTTTATATTTTTATTTTTTGTTTTTTTTGTTTGTCAAATCGACACTTATAATTTCACCAATTAAAACAATGAGAATAAGATGATTGTGAATTTTTAATTATAAAAAACATTAGTTGAAATATAGGACAATTTTGTATAGTTAATTACCTTAGACTATCTATTAGAGTAATTTATTGTAAAATTTACACTCATCAAGAATCTAATTTAACGGGCTAGGACATATAAATTGCACGGTAAATAAAATGTTGAATGAATACATATATGTTCTATTGTTATTGTTACAACATTGTGCTCAATTTCCCTTATTCTCAAATAACTATATTTTTGTGAAATTTACTGTAACCAATCAGAGTGTTTTGCTTTTTATTTATTTTAATGTACCAATTTAGAAGTAAATTCTCTACTTTTATTACTGAAACACTTTGATGATTTTAGTGTATTTAAAAAGAATAATTGTCAATTAAATTATTTAGGTTTAGATTTTGATCGTCGTTATAAGATATATAAATAAAAAATAATTAAATTTATATCTAGTTTTTTCTCTCTTGTATTTTTATCAAGAATGTTGTGATAAATATAATTCAAATATTTACTTAGAAAAATAGAGTGTAATTAGACTATAAATTTTTTAAGAGAAGTTTATATATTATTAAAAATTTAACTGTTATTATCTAGTTATCATTATATAATTTTACGTTATATTTTTGTATTATAATTGTATCCTTTAAATTTGTTGATTTTGTGGACATTGTGGGCGACACTTATAATGAGAAAGTATAAAAGTTAAGGTGGCATTTAGTATGTGGTTATTTACTATCATAATTAATTTGTGCATGGTTTCTATTTTAAAAAATAAAATTGTGCAGTTACATATTACTCACGCAGACATAAAGTGAGCAATATTTATCAGGAGGGATCCAAAGCGTGGATGTCATCGAGTGTTTGTTATTTTCTGACATTGCTCCAAACTGTGACATCAGTATTCTGATTCAATATAAATTTTCCCTCCCGTTGGCCGTTGCTTTATTTTATTTTATTTCTATGGCAAAACTTCTTATTCAATTACAGTAGCAACAATAACCTAAAAACAAAAATAGAGTACTAACAAATTATTATGAGCCAAGATGGCCTAATCACTAGCACTTCAGAAAACAATCCATAAGAAAAAAAAGTTGGTCGTACCCTTAATTGGACGTATAACCCCCTAAATTATTAAAAATTTAAAATTATTTATTTAATTTTTAATCAATAAATGGTAAAAAAAATTATTCTAAAATTTGACTCTGTCAATGATATATTAGGTAGGTAAAATTTTCGCCTAAAAAAATATGGTACACAATTTATAAATATCGGAATTTTTGCCAATAAATTCTTGGTACATTATGTATACTATTGAAAAATTGTGCATTGAAATTTCCAGTAGATAATTTTATAATATCGGAAATTTTAAAATTGTAATTTTCGATAATTACTTTTACTCAACTAGAAATTTCAAAAATGTGGTATATAATTTATTTTTTGTAACTTCTTTTATAAATAAGAATAGAAAAAATACAATCATTATATATAGATTTGACTGAAACATTCACAACTAATCAAATTTTTTAGTCACAAGAAGCTGTCATATCATAAGCAATAGAGATTGACCGATAAATTTGACTAGCTGCTATCATTACTCGCTCTGATCCTCACTAAAAAAAATAGAACAAAAAAATTACAATTTTTTTTTTAGAGTTTCACACAGAAATCTGAAATGTCTGATATTAAAAACAAATTATGAAATTTTTTATATTGAAAATTACTACTAAAAATTTAGTTTTTTTTTAAATTTCCAATAAAAAAATACAAATTGTAGAAGTATAATAATATTTTTTAAATTTTATAATTTACTTAAACTATTTTATACATTTTAAACATAAATTTTTTAAATAAAAGATATAAAGTTAATTGGATGATATGAAATCCAAAACTTTTGAGAATCCATCCCATAACTCAAGCTCAATAGAAACAAGATGAAGCCCAAATGTTTAAAGACTGAGTTTCCATTGTCCAAAGGAAAATACCACCGACTACATGAGAATCTAAAAGATTTTTCAATTATGATGAGTCACACTTTATGTGAGCCATAATAATAAAGTACTAATTTTAATTAACTTTTTATTGATAAACATTTGCCTATATATAATTTTTATAGTAAATTATAAATAATATATTATAATTATTTTAATTTTAATTTAAAAAATATAAATTTTACATTTCACAGTCTCTTTAGTGACTCATTTTCAAACAAATAAATTAAAGTATGAAACTATTTTATTTAGTGTATTATAAATTTATAATAATTTTAATTTTTATATCGATAATATTAAAAAATATTAACTGTAATTAATATTTTATTAACAGATAACTGTACTAATTTTCTTTATAATTATTCAATTTATTTTAAAATACTAAATTTAACTCTCTGTTTAAAGACAAATTTATCCGAATGTGAACTGTATGCTCACGGGCTGGGCTGGGATGTGTTTGTGTGTATATTATAAATAGCCTTCTATCTTAGCTTATGATATCACATATACTCATTTATTCAATCAATAAAAAAAGTATTTTCAGTTTTATTTTATCTTTTCTCTCTTTATAATACTTCCAGTCAAGCAAAATAGAAAGCAACAATTGCAAAACAGAAAAGTGTGGCTCATAATAATTGAAAATATTTTTTCGATTCTCATAAATTCGGTGGTATTTTCCTTTGTCATTACATATAAGTTAAAATTAATATTTTTGTTATATCTTCTAAATAAATATTAGAATAATTATAATATATCAATTATAATTTATTATAAAAATTTACATAAATTATCACTAAATAATTAGTTAAAGTTATTTTTCTTTAAATTATTATCATAAAAATAAAATAATTATATTTCATTAATTATAAATTTTTTCAGGTTTTTTTTAAAT
>JBBPBT010000659.1:4384097-4402496 GCA_037974875.1 Cicer bijugum
TGTTTTAAATATCTTTAAAATAAAAAAATTAGAAAAATTTAATATATTAATTATAATAATATATTGTATAACCCTCTATTGTAAAAAAAAAGTGTTGTATAAATATAAACCATACATGCCGCATACATTTGTTCACATGCTTTATATATATGTTATATTATATATGTTTTTTGTCCATGAAAATATAAATTATTTTCATTTTAGTTTATATAAATTTTATTTATTTATTTACATCTTAATAATTTCAATCTTTTTTATTTAAAAAAAAAACATCCTTATTTGTATATTTTAATTAAAAAAATATTGATGAGATAAATTTTTGATGATATGGCACAAGACTGTATTATTAATGATGATTGGACATTTTTTTAAATTTAAAATTAAATTCATTTTATTAAAAATCCAAAATTAATTAAATAAAAAAAATCTGGCCATCTTCAACCTTAAAAAGGGGGGAAATGTGGCAGAAGCTACTGCATAAGAAAGAAGCAAGAAACTGAGGGGAGAGAACAATCATGATGAAATACATCTTAATAAATAAATCCAAGTTTGAAACCATGTGATATTTGAGCTGTTAAAGAAACAGAAGAAATATTAAAGATAATTTTAATTTCAAAGAACCTTTTACTAAGAGAGATTATTGTGAAAACAAAAATATAATTTAGATATAAATGTACAGTATATATATATATATATGTAATGGTAAAAACTTAACTTTATAGTTTCATGGTACTGAATTTAAATTCTTTGAGAGATTGTTGTAAATTAATTATTGGTATTATTTATATTAATAAAAAAATATTTAAAAAAAAGTGAATATAAATGGTTTTTATGTGAATATAATAAAGCTATGGAATTGTTTTCAACATCAATTTGGTAGACAACTTTAATGTAGGCTTATTATAGTTTGGTTTTATTTATTTTATGCTGTGAATATTAGCCAAGTATCATAAATACACGGTAAGAAATTATGAAAATGTAATCATTATATGTTACTGCCAACTTGCCTCTCCAATTAGTCGACTATTACTTACGTATACAAAAATTATTGTTTTATTAAATAAGTGTTTGAAACTGACCCAACATCAAATCTGTTTAATTGATATTTTTAAAATAGTTCAATTCGCGTCTCTATTTGAATCTTGAGACTAAAATAGGCCCTAGTTTTATTGATCAAGAGGAAACAATGGCTACGAATGCGACACATAATTCTTCATGCATAAATACTCCTCAAGAACCCTTATAAAGGAATGTCAACCATTGTAGAGATACACAAATGTTTATAACATTATACCTTTCAATTCTTCTCAAACGATCATTTATTTGAGCGTCATAGTATTTACAAATATCATATCAATCTGAAGAACGAAGAGTTGCTTGTAGACAAAGTTTGATCTTCCTTCTTAATTCCACCTAATATAGATCTAATTTGACTTAATCTATTCAATAAACAATATGATCCAACATGTCTTTTTACCAAAATATGTCTTTAAGTTGGGTCAAATCTGACCAAACCTAATTAAATTTAGGGTGTTTGATTTGATTGACAAATTTATAATTTTAAATCTATCAATTCAACTCGACGTCATATCATCTATTCATAACCCACATCATTTAAATTATATTAAGTCACTAATTTTTATTTTAAAAAATCAGATGTAGATATTAAAAGTGTCAAATTTTAAAATAGAAAAACTAATTTTACTCATCGATAAACATAGAAGACTAAAATTATAATTAAATCTATAATTTTTTATAATATAAAATATTTTATTTTTTCTTTAGAGTGAAGTCGACCCAACTCAATCCGATCATAGAGTGAAGTCTACCCAACTCAATCCGATCATTACTTGGTTTGATTTGGTATTTTTAGAAAGTATGGGTTGGATACCTAACCCAAACCAAAAGAAGGGAATTGTACCGTGCACTCCTTCACTTTTACCTCTCACCCCCCCATTTTTCATAAAGACTATTTTATCATTTTTTAGAAAACCTAGACCCATAATTTTCCAAAAAATATCAAAACTTTTGAAAGTTTTGACGAATTTGAAACTTCCGAAACGTGATGCTCGAAAATTTCAAATTTCGAAATATATTTTGAAACTTTCAAATTTTCGAAGTAATTCAATTTCGAAAATTTCAAAAAAATTGAAATTTTCGAAAGTTTTAATTTATAATTAAAATTTTATTTTAAAATTTAAATTTATAATATTATTATTAATTAAATTTATTAGTATTTTTGAAATTAAGTAAGAAATTTATTACTATTTATTAGTATTAATTATTACTATTTATTACTGTATACTTATTATTTATTACTATTAATTTATTATTATTTATTATTAAAAAAATGCATTTCGAAAAAATTTCTGAAATTTGATGTTTCCATATATACCAAACATTCGAAACCTCATGTTTCAAAATTTTCAAAATGTTCCATTTTGAAACATTCGGATTGCTCGAAACTTTTGAAAATGTCATGTTTCGAAACTTTCATGTTGAAAAAAAGTTCCGAAAGTTTGATATTTCCTGAAAAAAATGTCCTTCAGAACTTTCAACCTCAAGAAAACTTTCGAAAATCTGTGTTTCGAAACTTTATGTTTAACGAAAGTTTCGAAAGTTTGACATTTTCTGGACAAAATGTGCTTCGAAATTTTTAATCCCAAGGAAACTTTCGAAAACTGTCTTACTTTTTGGTTTCGGAAGTTTTAAAGATTTGAAGTTTTGGTAGGATGAGAGGTTCGAATATTTTAGAGTTTCGAAGAAATAGGTAAAAAAAAGAAAGTGAATTTTTTGTGAGATTTTTATGGTTGAAACTAGAGGCAATATGATCTTTTCCTTATGGTTAGAGGGTGAGAGGTAAAATAAGTGGGTGCACAGTACATTTCTCCCAAAAGAATTTTATTCGGTTTGATATTAGGTTACCCAACCTGATATGACCCATATACACCCTTACTTCTTCACTTGCCACCTCTCTCTGTGTCGCTCTTTTGCCTACCGCACTGATAGAATCTTTAGAGCTAAATTCCAAATTTTATTTAGATGCCAACATGTCCCCAACATTCTTTTTATCTCCAAATTTACTCAATCTCTTAATTATTATTACTTACTTCTTCTCATATTAATCAACACATTTAAACTGTTTGTTTGTCACATTATTTGATATTTTAAATTATCAATGAAACATTAATTAATACTTTTTGCTAATACGCTATATTTATCTTATCACAACTCACCTAACTACTTTACTATATTAATAAGAATCCTTTATTAAATCAAATTCAATTTATCATTAAATTAGCACAATGATTTTTTTTAAGAAGTGCACATATTTTTAGAAAACACTTACGAGATAATCTTTTTTAATGATGTATTGTTTTGTTTAAAGTTCTTTTATTATTTATTTACTTCAGAACAAGATTGTATGCAGTTCAATTCTGCAGTCAAAGCATTATTTATTTATTATTATTATTATTATTATTATTATTATTAATATCATTATTATTAAATTTAAAAAATACGAGTTTAAAATCTTGAACCTCCGATTGGCTTCAAATGCCCCAACCGCAGGACTACATGTCATCTGGTCCATTAGCTTCTCTTGTTCAGCTACTGTCGTCAAAGGATAGCATTTTCATCTCAACCAAAATAGGTAATACCCTTTACATGCTCTTCTTGTTCTCAAGATCTTGCTAACTATCAAAAGGAGCGCAGAATCTGTTTCTTAAAAAATAAAGTTGGATCATAACTTTCACATTACAATGAACATTTACTTCGGTATATGATACTTTGTCCCCCCTTGATTTTCAATTCTGTTATGAACAAAAAAGAACTGGCACTGGATTATTCTGCAATGCATTTCACAAGTTCATGTTCATTTATTTAAGAGGACAATCTCTCAGCATATATACTAAAACTATGTAATGCTTACCTACATTATTGTGTGCCAACAAAATAATGAACAAGAAGCTGGTGTCTACACTGATGTTACTTTGCTATTATCTTTTCACTAGGATTGACTATGTGCACTAATTATGCTTTAGACTAAAGCTGTACAACGGCGATGAACCTTAATTTGCATGGCTTCCCGCTCACTAAACTCTCATTCCAACTTTCGTGCTGCATGATAAAGCTCCAAATAGTCGAGAGCAGGGCGGTTCCAAGACCAATCTTGCTCCATTACTGTCTTGCATAATGTGTTAAACCACTCACGGCCATCATACCAAGCAGATATTGCCCTGAAAAAGTCCATGGTATTAATCTTGCATTCATATACTTTAAAAATTCAGAAACACAAGTACCCGTGTGTGCTTGTTGTTGTGTGTGCCAACAACGTGAGCTACCAAGAAGACAAAACAGTTCAAAATCAAAAGGTCTAAGTATAATGTTTTGCGTTTCCTCTATCTATCCCATAGCCAGGTTACAACCCTTCTTTCCGCATGAAAATCCCAGTGCAAGAGATTCAGCATATAGCGACTGTTTCAAACAATCATGTATTCTAAATATACAATTATGAGATTCTCCCAAGAACTTCATACAATGTTACGAAAATTTTGGCCTTTAGAAAAGCAACAAGAAAATAAACTTAATGTTGCATAAATGAGAATATTGTGTTGGATGATGTGTTCACAGAAGACAAGAATAAAATACAATCATTAGACAGAAAATTAGGGTAACCCCAATTGTACAAAAAATAGCAGAGACTCGTCTTAGCTTACATGAGCATCTTAGCTTACATGAGCATGTATGGGGAGGAAATGTAGAAGCACCAATAAGGAGGTACACCAAGAAAAACTATACACCAGACCACATTAAAAAGGATTTAGAGGCAAATGGTTAATTTTTGTACCTAACTAATACATGACAATACTTTATTGCTTCAATTGATCCATATAGTTAGTTGACCTCACCTTGTGAAGATAAGCTTAATGATTCTTGGTCATAACAATAATATTAGGGAAGAGAAAATTCTATCTTCTACAAAATATCAACAACAGACTAAGGAGAAGCCATTAACACTTGAGAATTATTTCTGCTTGTATATTGATATAAAAATAGTTTTGGAAGGATTTTTAGCCAACTAGTCAAGTTTCTGGCCTTAGAAATTCACTTAGATCACTAAAATATGGTTTAACTTCTGAATATCTATGCTTTTTTACCCTAGTATCTCTTTTCATCAAACAGGTGAAAGATTAATCATATGGGGGTATGGTCTAAAATCACAGGTAGACACTCCTAACATTATTCTGTCTATTTACATGACTTTCCAAAACAAATACAAATCCACATTCTTAACGACTCAAACTGTTCAGACCAACATAAGTTGGTACTATTGCATTTTCTTTATTTTTGGATGTTATTGGCACATTGGGTTTTTTTTGGGTATAATGCTGGCTCATTGTGTGGCACATTACTAACCTATTAAGAGCATAATCAACACCCCCTGCATCAGCTCCATCAAAACTGAATCCATTTGGCTCAAGACCTTGCACTTGTGCTCTATCCTTATCATTATCAACGTCAAATACCGTATCATAAAGTCCTGCAAATTTATATCAAGATGAAAGTCAACTGGACAAAACTAAATGGACGAGCAAAAGAAATTGAAAAGGGAAACATAAAAAGTACATGGTTAGTGATCAGCTCAGTGTACTATTCAAGGTCAGAAAGTCAACAAGACCATTTAAATGAAATATATTAGTGGCTAAAAATAAAGTTATGTACAAACCCCCAGTTTTTCGAACAATGGGTATTGAACCGTATCTCATTGCTGTGAGTTGAGTGAGTCCACATGGCTCAAAGATTGAAGGAACAAGAATGAAATCAGCACTGGCATATATCTAGCACAAAAAAAATTAAACAAGTCAGAAGCAGCACCCCATTGAGTAGTACTTGCAGATATAGTAGATAAAATGTTTGATATCAAAAACTTCTTAGTTCCACAAGTTACCAAGTGGGAAAGAGGTTCATCATATGCAAGGCAAAGTCTTGCTCGATCATTATGACTGGAATGCAATTGATTGGCCAAATTCACAAAATCATTTTGTATGCGGTGATCAGGAGCCGAACCAAGTAGTACAACCTGCATTCAAATTTTTTTTACAGTCAAGACACCTGCTACAATGCAACATATGTAAACAGATTCTAAATCAAACAGGAGAATCTAATAACAAATTTTAAAAGCCTTACTTTGACTTTACCCTTGGTTAATTATAATGAATATCAATAGCAACTACGTGAAGCATCAAATTTTCCTTGAAAAGTATGTAGGGAGGAGGTGGGTTCCAAGTCTCGGATATCATACATCCGGCACAGTTATTTATCTCCAACACAATGGTGATGGGATTAAGTTCAACACAACTAAGTAAAATATTTAATTCGGAACCATTTGCCAAAGAACCACTTAGCCTAAAAGCTTAGACTATGAAGTACCAAATATAGCAACAAGAATGATTTTTATGATTATAATAAATAAAAAATAGTTGAAACGTTTCCAATTTGTTCTACGAGTGTCCATCTACTACGGAACAATCTGCCATTATGCAGGCAACTATGGCATTGTACGAGAATAAGCTCTGTTTTCTATTGCTCACTAATAGGCATGTAAAATAGAAATAGAAAGACCTGTCCACCACGTTCTAGGGTACGCCATATGGCATGTTTGATGAGATGGATCCCTTTTTGATGAGTCAATCGAGTAATAACTCCCACCAAAGGAAGATCAGCTTTTTTCAAACCAAGCTTTTGTTGTAAGGCTTCCTTGGACGCTCTTTTTCCTTCAACAACATTTTCTGCTGTGTATGGTACCTGAATAATGTGATATTGGAGCTAGTCATAACAAAATCAATAGGAAAATACAAATAGTTTGTATATATATTAAACTACAGGTCAGTTGCAGGGAGTAGAGTAGTGGTAGTACTGACTCATTGCAGTTACTACTGAACTCAACTGCATACATGAATCCATTCCATCTGCGTTAAAGAGGTTCAGTTTAGGTTTTTCTAGGTTAAACACTTAAACTCAGAATCTCGGATGGGAAAATTGAGTACAGTTGTGCACTTTGAGACTGCAACAGTTGAGCAAGAAGCATTATTACAGTGAACTAGATGCTAACCCGATAAAATTTAATATATTAGTAATATAAAATAACAATAATATGTCATTTAAAAGTAACATTATTTTTGTTTTAGAGTAGAATACGTTTATGTGCCTAAAGGTAAATATATTTTTGAATAATTATATATAAGCTAAGTTTGCTTTAGTAGACAAATACAATCCATGCAAAGTATATTGAATTATGAGACTATTTATAAGATTTTGCAACTTTAGAGATGCAATTCTTGTCTTTAATATTGTTCAAATGTAGAATTAGTTTATTCAAATTTTTTGGTTTCATTGAAGTGTTACTTCTAATAATATATTTATTAAATAATTATACGTTTCTTTGTTATTGAAGTTGTAGATTTAACTATAAATTTATATACTTTTTAACATTTTCATTTTATATGCTCATCGTAATTCTGTCAATCTCACCGTCAATCTAAGCATTCATTCATGAGTGGTAGTTTGTTAAAAACAATATTCATAATAACATTCAAAATATTGAAACAATTCTTCACATATGAAAATATAGGTGAAATATATGGAAGTAACACTACAAAACAAAATAGAAATTTTCTTAAGATATTTTATATAATAAAAATGTTAGTTACACAAAATTGTCAAGTTAAATCAAAATTCAATACATAATGTAACCAAATTATCTCGTTATCATATTTTGGATGGAGAACAGTTTCAATTACTTTAACTATTTTTTCGTCAAAACAATTAGAACATGAAATGAACTTTTCAAATAATTATTTAACACGGTCAAGAAATTTCAAGAGTGAGTTGCAAAATATTATAGGCAAGAAAAGTTTGTGGATGCTTAAAACATAAAAAAATTCGAGTAAATAGTGAAATGGTTAAAAGTTTAGTGAAATAGCTATAAATTATTTATTTCCAAATTTTTAATATTATTCATCTTTTTGTTGTTTCAATTATGATTTATGTTCTTTTAATTATAAAAAGAAAAAAATAATTATGAGAGACGCACGTTGGGGAAAAAACTCACCTCCTATGCAGTAATAGCTATATATGATTTTCAACAATAATTGACAACAGAGGAACATTATTATTAAAGTATCTGTGAATTGAGAATGTGTCACACAAATTGGTGTAGTTTGATTTCATTTTATAATGTCTTTATCATTGCTTGAACCAAATGCAAGCGAGTGGTTGAAAAACAGAAGATGAATATTTATGTGCGTAAGTAGTCGAACTTGCATTGTGATACTTTAAAGATATTGAATGGTTTATTCTTTTTTGTATGAATTATTGAAATGAAAAGTTGGATGAGTAATTAGAGCCTTTAAGTGTATTGATGAGTCATTGAGTGATAAATTAAAGCTGAAATTGTATAATGTATGGAAGAATTGTACTTGAATGGACAAGTGAAAAGGTTTGCGTTACATATTGGTGAAACAAAATAAAATGAAAGTAGAAGATGCAAAAAGTAGTGTACTTTGGAAGATGACACATCAGAATTTTGGTGAATTGCCAAATATTAGAGTATATGGCATACATGAAGATGAGTTGTCGCAGATATAATTTGGGTTGTGTTTTGATAGATTATAATAGATAATAGATAGATATGTTCTTATTGATGGTCTATTACAAACATTCAAAAAGTTACAGAATAAAGATGATGCAAGTATCTTCAACCTAATTAGTTACTTTTTTTTACGAGCATAAATAAGAACTGATACGATGAAGCCGATCATTATCTATTATTACCGTATCTTTCTTGTCTGACGGAAGTAAAAAGATAAAGAAGGATCTGGGGATAAGTCAACTTACAGGAATGGAGTTATCATTAAATGGGTCCCATATATCTGGGTCGATTCCATTTATTATACCATGAAACTTGTGAAGATGAGTAGCAACTGCATGATTCCCAGCAATCTCCCTTGAATAAGTAGGGGAGACCTGCAAGCATATATAGCCAAGATGCTTATTCAATAAAAGAAAATCAGAATTTGATAAAGATGCAAAAATCACAATCACTTCGCTTTTCAAATTATAATTTAACATCCAAAACACTATTTGATGTCACAATTCTATAACATTATATTCTGAAGGGGAGATATTTGACTGAAATAGATTTTAAGCATGCAGATGACTAAGGAGATCCAGTCAAATTCTTGACAATAACTGCTATAATACTTAAGGGGGCAAGAACTGCATTCAGGGTAGGTTGTTTATGGCATATCGAATTTTAACACAAAGTGGCTATGAGATGAGGCCTGCCAGAAATGGAATGTAAACAATCATCCACATGCTCAAATCAAACAACTCAAGCTTTTGGGATAATAAAATACGTTTTGACAATTTGTAAGGAAATTGACAAATTTATGGTATATCCAGAACTTACAGTTGTAGCCTTGTCAGCGTATGCCATAGCTTTTCCAATGAGATTGGCACCAAATTCAAGGTTATGAATTGTGAAGACGACTCGAGCCTTACTAAGACCATAATGTGTATACTGTTCTTTAAATAGCCATGCAACTGGAGCACTCGACCAGTCATGGCAGTGGATGATATCCTGCCCATTGGTAAGAGCTAATTACAATACATCCTTGGAGACAATTAATTAATTAAAAAAAAGTCTTCGGAAAATGAGCGATCACTTGGAAAGGTGGTTCTGATACTTTCATATTTAGAATGGTATTCTGAAAGACAGTTATTTCTTGTGCGATGTTATTGGTCCATGTTATGAATATGATATTGTCACAATTACACATTCAAATGCTATTCTGAAAGACAGTTTTTTCTTGTGTGAATATTGTCCATGTTATGAATAGGATATCAATTACACATTCATGCAGATATGCATAGATCAACAATTGAAAAATGAGTAACATATAAAATCAATCTAGTTAATGTGTAAAAAGTAACGACATAGTAGAACCAAAATAAATAGGGACAAAAGTTTAGTATCAGCATTCCTTCTTTGGACTACTCTCTCAAAATATTTGCACGCATATCAAATTTTTGGGTCTAGTAAATGAAAGTGAATATTTAGTTATCATCCTAAGAATTTTCACTTCAAGTTTCACCCATGTCAAGAAAGGAAATGCATTGTGAAATTTATTGAATAAACACTTTTGTCAAAAATTAAAAATAAAATATAGAGCTGAATAACTAATCAAACTGTATGCCTTACAGGATGACTTCCATTTTGGAGTAGAAATTCAAGAGCAGCATGGCAAAAAAAACCAAATCTCTCTGCATCATTTGCACGACCATATACACAGCCAACCCAAAAGAATCTGCACGAAAGAATATTGATTTGTAAAGCATAGTTCAATTTATAAAGCATTTTAAGTTTTTCATGTTAGCTTAATGGCAATGTTCAAAAAGAGAAAAACTGCAGTTACCCAAAAAAACAAATAGAAAGAAAGAAAATAGTGGACAAATGATTGAACAAGTTACACTTCGGCATATGGAATACAACAGCTGAAAATAATCATAATGCAGATATAGTTTTAACTTTTAAGACCGAATGCCAAACACAAGTTAATAATAAGCGATTCAAACTGTTGGCTCTGCTATACAATTAATAAACAAAATTTCTACAACAAGAAAGATCAACTGATTGGTTTCAGACACAATATGAGTATGTTTTGTTTCTTCCAATCTTATTTCACATATAATATGTGTACTATGGTTGAACATACAGAAAATATCTTTTTATACAAAATTGTGTACTAGAAGTTGATAGCGACACACTAACTGTAAAATCTTGCATGTTATCTCAACATGGTATTGCTCTAACCTAGAAAGTTGATGTGAAAGATCAAAAGAAAATATGACGCCCCAACATAAAAGAAGCATTTTTTTTTTGTTGTAAGAAAAGAGTCGAGAACCATAGTCTTTACCCATTCTGAGGCTCCAAAAAGTAGACCGAGAGGCCCTCGACCTTTCCGTGCCATACTTTTATTTCAGTCCCACTCCAGAAATAGCTTTTGTGAAATTGGAAGTCCTTTACCTGCATCACAAGCCACTTGTTCAGCAGATAAGAATAATATTAACAAAAACAAGAAATCTGCATTTTCCCGCAAAATGTTAAGGAAAGTGCTCAATAATAGCCATCTATATCTTTTATGAGCTACTGATGCAGGAGCTCAACAGCCAACTATTAAGAAATGTTCTTAACAGGCCATGCATTTCCTGCAGATGCAAGTCAAACAATACTTGAATGCTAACAACAAACTATATCATTTTTTATAATCACAACATCATGCTGTATTCAATCGAGTTAGGGAGAGACCAGAAAACTCATGAACTAACGAACAAACATTAAATATCTACGGCGGAGTAGAACATGTAATACAAGTGTGAAAGAAAGAAAAAAGCTTACATTGCTAAGGTTCAAGCAGTCATACTTTGGAAGAATGATATCCACATTATGATTTAAATCTTGAACAGCTCGGGAAAGACTAGTAACAACATCACCAAGGCCTCCAACCTTCCAAAAATGACCATCAGAAACAGAAAAAATAGGTTAAAAAAACTCACAAATGTTCTCTGCTTTAATAAGTATAAACCAGTTTTTGAACAAAAAAACCACCATAACAACTGATGAAAGGAGAGAATTATCTTTTAGAAGCAGCCAAGCTATGTCAGGATGCAATTTAATTGTCTTTATTTAAAAAAAATTATATAGTAGAATTCTCTTCAGATTGCTTACAGATGAGCAATAAAAGATATGCTTAAGGCAGTAATGACTAATGTGAGAAGACAAGGTGTATATCGAAGATTTCCATAATGGTTTCCTATAAGGATTAACTCTGACCCATTATCTTTTTCCTATAAAGATATGGGCTTGACTTACATGTCTTTCTTATGTATAACTCTCTTAACCTATTAATATAAACGCATCACTGCGAATTATAGTGTATCCATGACATTATTATCATGCCTCCTCTTTTCTCTTTCTACATGTATTTGCTCTTACCTTTCTCTTTTGTTTTTCTTTCCTAAGTTGTAGCATAATGGTTGGTATTTTACTTACCAACTCTCCCTTTATATATTCAATGATCAATCACTGTATCTTCTCACAAAAACAAGATAAACAACTATCGTCACTTCAAATATTACATTCTTTTAATTTTGGCCTCTCGTTAACATCCTACTATCATTGAAAATAATTGGAGCGATTACAATAACAATGGAACGACCTTCTTAAAACAGAAATGTTTGCAAACAAAACAAGGGGAACAAGAAATCATAGTGAAAGAAAAAATGGGAAGTAGAAATCTTAAAATTTATGATTTCCTAGAATAACCAATTCAATGGTTCATGCAATAGGTTAGCTTACCTTTGCAATTGGGGCCATCTCAACAGCAATATGAACGATATGCATAGGAGGTTCCTTCACAATATCTCCAAAAATAGGTATGTGGTAATCCATTCCAAATTTGTTATCAAAAACTCCACCATTTTCACTCTCAGAGAATACAAAGTCCATCATGTATGCATCCAATGGAACTTTAACTGCACAAACATAAAATCATTAAGCTTATTCAAGATTTTGTAGTTAGAACAATGTAATTACACTTTGTGTCTTATTGAATAATGCCAAATTCGCAGAAATAAAAGTACCCATCTTGAAAAGCTATTTATAATCTATTATACACAATCCGCTAACATGAAATATAAATTCAACCATAGTTGATATAGATAATAAACTTCGTGCAGCTTTCTTCCAAATCAGTGAGACAATGAACTCTCAGCACTCAAATCCAAGGCCAGGCTACAGATTAGGATACACAAAAGCTAATTGAACATAAACATAAAAACATTTGCACAAATTCAACATCTGCTAACCAGATTAGCATATCATATATGGTGAAAATATCGTAAGTCATAATGCAATATATTTGGAACTTGGAAGACAGATCATATTTTAGAAATAATACCCTCCAAGTAACATTTGAAAATAGAAAAAAAAATTAAATTAAACAACCAAAGGGACATTAAATCCTTGATATTGATAATTGCCAGATGACTATGGTATAGTCATCTTTCAAGTGTAAACAAAGGAAGACACTCACCAGAGGCTTTGACATGTGTGCCACTCTCAGCAGGCAACATTCTCTGAGGTGGCAATGGACCATTACGATGAGACCAACGATTAAATGAGCCTCTAAACCAAACTTCAGGTTTTCCATTCAGATTTGTGTTTGAGGGGTTATAAAACACTGTTACTGTACTCCCTGCTTGAATATCAAGAGGCTCAGTGAAGACGATATGCTTTTGAGATAGTAAAAACTTTTTCAAAGTTTTTTCCTTTGTTTTGGCTTTCATTTGTGCTGTTTTTTCAGCCTGCAACGTGAACAGAACCAAATAAACAAGAGAGTATTTAATAGCTTGAATATATGTTAATCTTTTTCTTCCTAAGGGAAAGGATTGAGTGGGAAAAATATAACTTAGTCAAACAGTTAAAGGGATCCATCTAAAACACACTCTCATCAAAAGAATTTCAACTATCAACCTAACCAAAGTAAAAAAGTTGAATTAATATGCGAGTGATTATGCATCATAAGACCAGACCCTCGAGGAGTTTTATGTTGTTTGTCGACATGTGTCATCATATTAGTCCTCCAATGATTTCCATCACCGAATTAATCTCTCAAAAGATCTAAAACTTACAACATCAGTCTTACAAACTAAAATATCACCAAATTAGTCATTCAAAGGTTTAATCATCATTTTGTATAGCCAAGTTAGTTATTGTGTCACCACTTTATCCTCCATAAGGACAAATATGGCGATGTTTTAGATCTTTCACAGGCTAATTTGATCACAATTATTTTAGAAGACTAATGCAGTGAAGTTTCAAAGTCTTCAGAAACTAATTTGGCAACTAAATTTTTTTGGACGACTAATTAGTGACATTAAATTTGGACCGAAGACCAACTAGAGTAGGGTTTTCTCTAAAAGCCTACGCTATTACTATCTTTCTGGTACATTAAGGGGCACAAGAAAGAACACAAATCACCGAAAAGCTTATATTTATGAATGGCAAGCATCGTAGGCATGCCCCAATGCTACAACTTGGAAGTCATCACAGGCAAGAACAAACCTTCACACGTATAGCTTCCTCTTTCAACTTCCTCTCCTCCTGAAGTTTTCTGTATATTAGCTGCTCTTCCTCAACCCAATACTGTGCGTCGGGTGTAGCCATAGGGACAATAGCATGGAAATCTTGCATACGGTTGTTATCATACACAACTGCATTTTGAGGTGGACCATCAGCAAAGACCCAATCCAGGACAACAGCTTGGTCAGGTACAACAACTGCATAAAATATAAAATTGATAAGAAAAAAATGTTTAATACTTCAAATTAGTCCAAAAGAAACGAACAAAATTTTAACCGCCTTCTGGACTAGTTTTCTTTGTTTAGCAAATAGGAAGTTTATCTCTTTCTCAATGAAACGTCAGCCCAACAAATGCACACAAAGGTAAAAATCCAAAGTAATGAGTACCATGGAGTGAGAATTTAGAAATAGTTGTGTAACTTTTAAAGTTCAAAATTCTCACAAAATTATTGATGAATCCAAAACGAGACACAACAATTAAGTTCTAGCTCAAGTGATAAATGTCGATATTGTTACATTGGACATCTTGTCTCGGGTTTTAACCCAGAACCTCGTTGTTGTGTGAGTATGTGGTGTATTTACCACCTCTTCTATAGAAAAAAAAAAAAAAAGAGATACACCGATCCCTAAAATCTGCAACCTTCTGATGTTTAAATTAAATGATGGGCATGGCAGATCCATAGAATCAATTGACTTCAATCCTGGTTTTCTGATGTATAATGTGAGTTATGTCCAAGTTATATCATGGTAAATATTTTTTCTATTCATAAACTTATCAAGTCCAGTAAAAGATTAATTTTGAGGAAATGAATTAAAAATCAAAGATAAGGAAGGAGTAGCTGTGTAAAAGAGCATACCATCAGCATACCACCAAGCACCACCTTTCAAACCTGATTTGACAAGCCTTTCAACAATTGTTAATCCATCCTTCCAATTGTTGTGGCCGCCATGAATCCATACTTCCTTAGCATGTTGAAGAGGACCTGAGTTTCCATTATAATATAATCTGACTGAGTCATTGCTGTTAAACTCACTAGGCTCAATATACCAAACATTATCAATAGAGTTTACAGCATTTTTCATCAACCGCAGCAATGTATCTTGCATTTTTTCAACCTCCATCCTTGCCTGCAGCCTGTCCTCTTCCTTTGCAGCTTTGTCTGCCTCTATTCGCCTTTGCTCTTCAGCCTGTCTTTCCCTTTCAGCCTGCTCCTTAGCAAGTTTTTCTAATTCTTTACGCTTCTCCTCGAGCAAAAAATCTTCGAACGCCAATGCATCCATTCCACCAACAACTGGTATACAAAAGTCTTTTTGGTCATTATTGTCATAAACACTTTGTCCATTAAAGAACACAAAGTCTATTTTGTAGGCTTCTCTTGGCACATACAATTGGCAACTCCACCAATCATCTTTAAGATGTGTTTTATTCAATCTAATGGTAAAAGATTTCCACTTCCAATCATTAAACGCCCCCAAAATCAAAATATCCGGTTCATCACTTAGTGTTGAAAGGTTCTTGTTAAGAAACACCTCTATATCTTCATCAGGTTTAACCACAGGAGGATATACAAACATCTTTGCCCCTCGTAAAAAAATTTCCTCCGCAATCCTCTCTATTTCCTGCTTTCGCAAATTTTCTTCCAATTTCAACTTCAACATCCGAGAAGCTTCCTCGTTAATTTTAACATCATCAATAGCAGCACTTGTTTCCTCAACGACATTTGCAGCTATTTCCCCATTAGTATCAGTATATGTACCTCTAAGATTTCCATCAATTTCAGCATAGTATAATCTCCTTCCCTCTGAATCTTTAACATTCCCATCATCTCCAACGTAAGAATTTCCCTCCTCATATAATTGAACATCCTCAATTATAGGAAAGTTTTCAACATCGAATGTCTCATCTATCAAGGACGATTCACCGAACTCTCGAGCAATTTCATTAATTTTATCATCCACAACCACAAATTTTTCCTCCACCGAAAATTCATCTTCATCATCATCAATAATAACATCAAGTGTTTGTTTAGTATCATCCTCCAAAACCTCACTAACA
This sequence comes from Cicer bijugum, assembly GCA_037974875.1. Taxonomy (NCBI): domain Eukaryota; kingdom Viridiplantae; phylum Streptophyta; class Magnoliopsida; order Fabales; family Fabaceae; genus Cicer; species Cicer bijugum. The sequence goes on from JBBPBT010000659.1 coordinate 4,400,360, forward strand.
ACTGGAGCTAAAGAATCTCCCTTCTTACTGACTCTAGGATTTTTCTTACTGCTTCCAATAGATGATTTTGGAACAAAACCCTTTGGATTAGAACCCTTTGGCTTCGCAATTGAACTCTTCTTCTGTTGTCTCTTCCTAGAAAAATCTACAAAAATATAAAAACCTAGTTATACAAAAAAAAAAAAAATTAAAATATAATATAATATAATTAAAATTCATAAGATACAAATATAAGTGTAACAAACAAATAAACCTGCACTAGCATTAACGCAAGAAACTCGAATACTTGCTTTGTGCCATGAAGACTGAAAAATTAAACAAAAAAAAAAAAACGAATTCAATTATAGCAAAATTATTACTATATAAAGAAAATCACAGGATCATGAATTAGTTGAAAGGCACTTACAGGTGTTAAAGCAGAAAATGGAGTGAGCTTGAAACAAAACGGCGTTTTGCAGTTTAGCTGCAACGACATCTCCATCGTAGTTAGTTACTAAGTTTGGTTTAAACGACGGTTGGTTTTGTTATCTGAGCATTTGGTTGATGATGAATATGAAGGCTTCAAGTTTCAACTGAATAAAACAAAAACGACGTTGCAGTGTGTGTGGCGGTGGTCTTCAATTCAATCAGAGTATGTGTTTGATTCAAATAAAAAAATATATACTCCTTATTTGGTATGTTGTTTTTATTTAATTTAATTTTAATTTCTTTATTTGTCAAGTTGTATTTGTTGAGGGTGGCTTTGTGCGTCGTGATGGATATTCATTGGTTGGGGGGAAAATAGGTAAACGACGTTTTATACGATAATAAAATCTGACGTTTTAAAATGAGTTCTAATTTGAGTGGCTATTGCAAGATGGAATGTGGTGTTCTGTTTTCATGTTTTGTCGTCTATTCTGCCAACTCAAATATTTATTATTTCTTATTATTTGTTTTTAGTTTTTCGATTATATATTATATTTTCTCGTTCATCCAGTGTTTTTCATTTTAATTCAAATTTCACATTTATACTCAATAGATTAGTTTTGTTTTCTTTTTAGTCAGATTAGTTTTGTTTGTTAAGTGTCAAGTTGACACATCATTTTGGTCCCCTACGTGTAAAAATTTGTCAGTTTTTTTTTTATTATTTAGTCCATAAAATATTATAAATACATCTATTTTGTCTTTAAAGTATTTTTTATACAAATTAATTAGTCCTTAAATATGATTAATACATATATCCTCGTTACCCTAGAAAAATATATACAAATGGACAATATCATAAACACAAGGATTCTATATTAATTGCCTGAGAGTCTGTTGTAAAGTATAACAGTAATTGGAGTTAAAGAATTACCCTTTTAATGAAATTACCTGATTAAAAGTTTATGCTAAAAAAGTAAAACATTAAGAGTGTTGGACAATAATAAATACATAATCATAAAAATTAAAATATTGTACATTACAACTTTTATGTTTGTTTTGTCAAAAGAAAAATACTTACAAGTTTGTTAATGAATTATCAATATGTAAGCCAGCGTCGGCTTAAGGTAGAGACACCTAAAGTCTTTATCAAAAAATAATTTTTTATTTTAATTTTTATACGAAATATAGACTCAATAATATTATATTATAAAAAGTCTTTAAATCTCTAAAAAAAAAATATAAACAAAAAAAGAAGACCTCCAAAAAATTTACAATTATACACAAAGACCTCCACACAATTTTTAGTTTCCAATTTTTGTCGTAATTATTATTTAAATTGATACTTGTATTGATTGTATTACCCATCAATTAAAATTGATGCAACTATTTACAATAAGAATAGTATAGAAGTATCTTTTAATATCAAGAGCAATATCATTCTTTACTAAATAGTATCTTACGATATTAAAAACATTAGATTTCACTAAAATAAATCTCTTAAAATATCATATTGAAATTTTCTATGAAATTCTATGCAACTATTTATGATGAGAATAGTATATAAACATCTTTTGATATTAAAGGCATCGTTTTTCACTAAATAACTTTTTACGATATTAAAGACATTAACTTTCATTAAAATAAATCTCTTAAAATATCATATTGAAACTTTCATATAAAATTTCTATCAACATGATAAAATAATTGTATTTTCATTTTAACCATATTTTAT
>JBBPBT010000659.1:4402713-4420543 GCA_037974875.1 Cicer bijugum
TTTAAAAATATAAAAAATGAATTTAAAAATACTATCTTCTATCAAATATTTTTTATATAATTATTAAATAAAACATTAATAATTTATTTATTAACTTTAAAAAAAACTATTTTTAATAATTTTATTTTAAATCTTGTTCCGATCCTGACATAAACTTCAGATAAACTTATAAATAAAAAATTGTCCTATAATTAAAGACTGAATAAGACTTTTGTTTTTAGTTCTTGTAAAAAAGCTTATTTTTTTAGTTTATGATACATATGCATGCATGTGTGTGTGAGTGAGTGAAATTATATAGTAGCTCACCAATATATGATTGAATTGTACAGTTGTTTGACTTTTAATCGGATGAAAGGGTAAGAAGCAATAAATAAATAAATAATTGACGGGGGAAGAGAAGGAGGAAATCTTCAATTAAATGAAACCAGTAATTTATGGATGTCTTTGTCACAATCATGTGCATATTTTGAATTTAATGGTATTTTATTTTAATAATATTTAAAGCATTGTAAATTATAGAAGATGGATTGTCTTGAGGTTGTCAATTTAGTTAGAATGTCTTATATATTATTCTATATGATAAGAAAAACGAGACTATGACATTGGTTTTCCGTGTAGCTTTGCGCGTCTATAAGAACCGAGAAAATCAAGGAATTGAATATTGAAATATTCAATTAATGTTTTTTAAGAGGTTCAATTAAAAACTTTTATTTAAGTTTATCTTTTTTTAATATAAAATTTTTATTTTTATTTTTTAACAAATGCTTTTAGAACCTTGTTAGTAAGATTAAAAAAATTTAAAGGCATAAATATGTTTTTGTTACATGTTAAATTAAGACTTTCTAAAATTAGATCTTGTTAAATTTTTATTGATTTTTTAGTTTTCAATATTTGCAACATTTGGTTTCTCCTATAGATATTTCCTTAATGCGAAAATAGAATGTTGATCAGTACAACCACGTATACAATTTAAATGATGTGGTTGGTGACATATAAAATTTATTAATTTTATATTATTAAGCATAGTTTACTCATTTAATTAAAATAAAATTCCTATTAAACTTAATAAAATTTGAGTTGTTATCCAAATCAATTAATCAAAAAGATAATAGAACATTAATATTGGTTTGATAAAAAAAACTAAATAGTAATTATTTTCATAGCTAAGAATATATACTCAATTCTAAATAAATACTTAACAAGAACAAATCATAATACTTAAGTAAATTTTTTTTAAATAATAATTAATAAAATAAAATTTAATACTAAGAGATATTTTATAATCATAAACTAATCATAGAAAATAACTTAAAATACTTTGAGATAATATAAAATATATTATAAAATATTTTCAAAATAATGTAATACTCTGTCTCATCCTATAACTTATTAGATTTTAAGTTTGTTTACATTTGAAATAGAAAATATAACACATGACATAATCATACTGAAAATATATGTCTAGGATAACCCAACAAAGATACTAAAAGTGAACCAAACTGAATTTATAGTCCATGAAACATGTTGTCACATTCAAGAAAGACTCCATAGAAAACACAAACACAAATCTAACACATACACTTATCATTAAAGGCTTAGCGCTCGAAGACTAAGAATGTATCCATCGCAAGTAAAGGCACATTAGTTAAATCGGTTATCCTAGCTCTTCCGACTTATGTGATGCAAATCGTCATATTACCTAAAGCTATTTGTGAACATACATGGCTTAATTATCACGATTTTTTTTGGAAGTAAACAATAATGTTTTAGCTATTGATTATTTCTTGTTTTTGGCTATTAATATTTATGTTATGGAAATTGACAAGAACTAGAAACTATTGCATATTTTAGTTATTAATATTAGTACGAGAGTGTTAACAAGATACTCTTTAACACATATTTTCTAACGCATTTTATTTGATCAGTTAAATTTATATAAATTTCACCAAAACATATAGGTGCCATTTAAATTTGGTGAGACACGTGTATTTTTTAATCAATAAAAAATGTGTTAATATGTTATATAGTGTATTCTTAATATTATTCTTACTAGTATTATAAAAGAAGACGAAAATGAAGCCTTAGATACATGCCTTAGTTGCCTATCCCTTGGCCAGGCTCCATACTGGCATTTCGAAAAATACCCCTCCTAGCCATCATAATAGGAGAAGCATGTGCAGCTTCATTGTGTTTTCTTTTTTTTTTTTTTAAATAATGCAGCTTTTAACTTATTACTTGCACTCAAAGTAATTCGTGAAACTACACAATAAAATGATGAAAATACTTGTTTATTTCATAAATTGTAAGTCTATTTATATATGAATCAATCTAAACCAACTAACACAGATATATATTAACAAACACTAACTGAGTTTTAGTTAGTAGGTTACAACACCTATTTATTACATTACTTGAATTACAAGTCACCTAATATCAATTTCATCAGTATTACACTTGATCCAACTATATGATCTATATCAAGAGAGGCAATTCAGTTGACTTGCTTTAAGAGGAAAGCTCTTACCTCTAAATTTCATACACATATGGAAAAAACGAGTATATGCATCTCCCTCTCTCCTCGAGTATTAGTATTTATTTGTAGTTCAACATGAATGTACCAAGAGCCATTGTTGTTATATTTTAGGAAACAATGAGTCCCTTCCATATATGAAAAGATAAAATAATAAACTTAGACCAACAATGTAAAAAGCTTTTACATAGACCTTCAATCATGTATCACCTACTTGTTACATAGTAATGCGATGATATGATTGAATGTATAAAACTTGTGTATACTTTTGATGAATTGTCATTAAATTCAAATTCAACCAGTTCTCTTGAAAGTGAAACTACATTCGGTGTATTTGCACAAATAATTGATGTTGCATGTGCTTCTATAAATTTGATTGGTAGGTGTAATGTTTTCTGTCAAATCATTCTTTATCTCAACAGCTATTTTGAACCTTTCATAGTTTCGTTAGAATGAAATTATGGCAAGTTATCTATTTTGCTATTGTAATCTATGAAATTTCGAAAACAGACTCTTAACCACTATTTCTAAATTTTTGGCATTAGTGTTCTCTAGTATTCATTTTTCCTACAACTAGCTCAACCAAAATTCATAGCATCTGTGAACAAAAAAAGTTTCTGGTGTATTAATCAGGACAGATATGGAAATTGCATCAACTAAACATACATATCACTTTTGGAAAGCACTAGAGCAATTTTTGCACTACTATTCTTTAGGTGCTAACTTTCTGAGGTCACATAGGAATATGTAGCAATTCTAAAGTGGCTTTTTAATATCACAGATGTTATTTGGGATACTGAGTTTGACAATTTTATATGGTTAATAAAGTTCAAACAAGTGATTAATAAAGTGTTAGATTTGATTAATGGATATATCATGTGTTGAAACACATTAGCCATCTCCTAATTTTCACTAGCCACAAATTTAAATGTGATTAACCAGTGCTCAAGTCTACATGTAGTAGATACACCTCTAATTGTGATTAATAACTTTCACATTCATTGTTTTGGTAAATAGTAAGTTCAAATTCATAGTGAATAAAGTTTAGTAGCTGGCTAATGATTTATGCGATTTTGATACTACACTCATTAACCACTCATTGAACTGCATTAAACATGTGAGTGAAGTACATTAACCATATAAAAAAGTTGCCAAATATAGGTATCCCAACTTTTTCAGCTGTATTTTTCATTTCAAGGAATCATGTGAACACAATGCCCTCAATTACTTACTACCTATGTGTTTCTACACAAGACACGAAATATTCATTATTATGTTTAATAGAGTTAAAATGAGAGGTTACTTCCTCACTCTAATTGTTTAGACAGATAAATACCTGTAAGAGTCATTATAGAGACAAAAAAATATATTTGTCCAAGTATCAAAACACAATCATCACATAGCAGTAGAACAAATTGTGATTCGTAAAAATAGTAATTGAAATTCCACTTCAGAATATCAGATTACAGCCATGCTTATGGTATAATAATCAACACAGAGAACTCTCTGAATATTATTTATACAGAATTCTGTTATTACATACATATATTATATAACTTAGAAGTGAACAAAAACTGAAAAAAAAATGAGTCTGCTTCATCAGAATAAATTGCAGTTTTCCTCGGACAAAAAGTTTGCACATTAGGAAAAGACAATAAATTTGTAAAATTTGCATGCATAGCATAACAGTCTTATACAAGCATATTTATATAGAGAGAATGAAAAGGGCAATGTTCATTATAAAAATTACCTACAAAGAAATCCAACTTCCAACTTCCAACCATGGATGAGAGAAATAGAATAGCCCTTATATAATATAATACACAATCTATTGTAAGGCATCAGCACCAGCAACAATTTCAAGAATTTCACCAGTGATCTTCGCCTGACGTTCCCGATTATACACCCTCGACAAGTTCTTCTTCAACTCAACAGCATTATCAGTAGCATTACTCATAGCACTCATCCTAGCAGCTAATTCACTAGCAAGTGATTCCTGCAACGCCCTCAAGATTTGACTGTTCAAATAAAGTGGCAAAAGTGCATCAAGAATTTGAACAGGATCCTGCTCAAACTGCAAAATAGGCGAAAAATCAATCGTCTTAGTCCTAACAGTATCTCTTTCAACAGTTAACTTTCCTTCTTTTGTTGTTAACCTGAAAAGTTCATCTTCAGCAGCATCAACACAGATTCCATTTATATCACAGATTTCACCTTTAGGTGATAAAGGAAGCAAAGTATGAATAATAGGATCTGATTTCACCAATGAAACAAACTTAGTATACAAAAGTTCAACTTTATCAACTTCTTCACTAACAAAAAGTGAAAAAACATCATCTGCTATAGCTTGTGCTTCTTTAGCAGTAGGAAGAGTTCCACCTTCAAGAAACCTATCAACAGGTATATAAGGTCTACGAATGAAATAAGAGTTACCCTTTTTACCAACACTGATAACAGTGTAATCAAGACCAAGAGTTTTCAACTCAGCAATTCTTCTTTCAGCTTTCTTCAATATATTATTGTTGAAACCACCACAGAGACCTCTGTCACCTGTGCAAACAACAAGTGCAACTTTTTTCACAGGCCTAAGCTTAGTTAGAGGAGAATCAACATCTTCAGTTTGAAGCTGTTCATTGATGCTGTAGAGAACTTCAACAAGTGTTTCTGAGAACGGTCTCCCATTAACAACAGCTTCTTGAGCTCTTCTGACTTTTGCGGCCGCCACAAGTTTCATTGCTTCTGTGATTTTCTGAGTGTTTTTGACAGAGTCAATGCGGTTTCTGAGTTCTCTTAGACCACACTGAATTGAGGGGGTGTGAGAAGTTTTTGAAGGGGTGCAAGTAGATGAGTTTTGTGAAGGAAGCTGAAAAGGGTTAAAAGCAGAACGGAAGGAGAGGTTAGAGGCATCTGATAAAGAAGGTTTGGAGGAGACCAACATGGTGACATTGGAGCAAGACATTGTTGAGTCTCTGCAGAGAGATTATAGCAGAGAAAGAGAGGGTGCCAGTGTGTGGTTTTTTAGTTTTTGTGATGTCTTATCTTGTAGTAATGTTAATGTGTTTTGTGTTCTGTGATCTGTATTGGAATATGGAAGTAATGAGAAAGTGGGAATGAGTGGAGGGAATGAGAAGAAGTGGATGAGGTTTTGAGATAACGATTTTGAGTGTTGGTGGAGAGAGTAAGATATCAGTAGATTTCCATTTGTGGGTCCAATCTGATGTGGCTGAATTTTTGAGGGTATATGCGGCTTTTCGAGTGGTGATTCTGATTCCGTCTGCATATATTTAACTCTATTCAGTAAACCATATTTTCTTTTACAGATAAAAAATAATATTGTCTACGAAGCACATGTACTTTTTGCAGCAAGGCGTGATTGAGTATTTGACATATGTAAGTATCGGAACGCTCGTAAGAGTAATTAGATTAACTCAGATACTATAAGCAGTCATTCAACTTGTTCGGTTACACTAGATGTAAAGGATATGAATTGAATAAATCTAATGTTTATGAGAGATGAACTTGGAATGAAGAAAATCAAATCATTACAGTAAGAAAATCTGTTTGGATTGTTTAAGACATGATTAAGTTCCCCACTTTTAGAAATCCTTCTCACGATGTTATGTGAAAAATAAAATATAAAAAAGATTAAAAGCACTACAGCAGATCCCAGTGGATAAGTAACTTTTTGGCACTTTTTGGACGTTACATGTTGGGAGATCAAAATTAGTGAACAAATTCTATACAACTCAATAGTTCCACCATGAACATGAACTAGTGAAGATCAATTTTGGCCATGACCTCTATCGACAAATTTACAAGGACAAAAAACATTACTTGAACCCTTGCCAGTAACTATACAAATCTAAAGTCCCAATTCTTCACAGACTACCTAAACAATATGAAGGAGCCACCCATCGAAGGACAAAGGGAAGGGGAAAAAGTGATTGTCGTTTCTTTATCCAGTAGCACCTAACCTCCGATTAACTGACATCCAGCAATTGCAATAATATTAGATGGTGATGAACAACAGCAGCAACAACAAAATCTCAGTTAGAACAGAATTTAGATGGTGGCATGGTGCACCAATCAAAAGTCTTTATCATTACCATCATGTCCTGAACTCATTAACATTGAATCTGATTTACACTTGACTTGCCAGGAAATTTCAATGAACCATCTTCACCATTACCATCACGGTTTGATTTTTCAACGGTCAATCCTGTATTTGCATTCGATTTTTTACGACGCTTCCTGGGATTTCGTGTTGTATGAGGATCTAGGCTTGGCTGTTGTACAATGTCAAAGGTAAGTCCCTCCCCTGCAACTGCTTTACCAATTGTAGAGTTTCTGGATGCAGAACCTTCACCAGTTGTTACCTGCTGAAGCATACCCTTTGATATTACAGGGTTTTCTGATCTACTTGAGTCTAAACTTAGCCATGACGAACAACTTTTGTCATCCATTCCCTTACAAGTCAAAGCCATATTTGGTGTAGCATTATTTGTAGGGAGACTAGAATCAACTTGAATGTTAGAATTGGCTCTTGGTTCATATGGTTTGTTCATACAAGCAGCATACTTTACAACATCTTCTAAAAAAATTGGGACCTCCTAACAAAACAAAGTTAAAAGGAAGGTTATAAGGGAAGAAAATAATATATTTTGATAAAGTGACTAAGAATATAACTAACTAGCATCAAAAGAAAAGAAAGGGGAGTTGAATGGTTCAAGAATATAAGCATAGTAAAATGACCAACCACCACCTAGCATAAAGGTTAGTCAACAAAGTAAGATTGGCATCAGGTGGTAACGAACCAAGAAGCAACAAAAACAAATAGTTAATAGACTGATGAAAAGCATATCTACTAAAGCATGAAATAAACCAAGATACTCTAACATAATATCAAGATATTTTCATATGTATTCAAACATGATGCAATGCTTTTTCAAAAAAAAAAAATCATAACATAACACAACTCAATGCAAAACAGTGAATTTTAATAGTAAGTAGTAAGAACCACAACTCATTGTAAATATCTGATGAAAACACAATTGGTGGTTCAACACATATTTTGGTTAACAAAAATATTCAGTTTTGCATCGGGAAAATTGAAGCCGAAGATAACATTAAAAAATAAACACATAATTAAAAACAAAACTTACTGAAAAAAATATAGCAAACTACCTTATTTTGAACCTGTGGAACTTGTTCACAGCCTGAACCATCTTCTTCCTCAGAATCAGCCACCTCCTCGCACTCAAACTAAAACAAGATTAAAAGCAAGGTTATACAGGAAGAAAAAGTATATTTTAAAAAACTATCTAATTATCTAAAAATATAAACCTAGCACCAAAGTAGAAGAATGAGGTGCTGAATGGTACAAGACTATAAAGCTAAGAAAAATGGCCGACCGCCTCCTAGCATAAAGGTTCAGCAGAATAAGATTGGCATCATACGGCCATTAACCAAGATGCAACAGAAACAGATAGTTAATAGATTGATGTAAAGCATATGAATAAAAGTATGGAGCAAAAGTTGAAATTAGAGAGTTTGCATAAAGGAAGTGGAATTTACATGTATAACACATGAATTATATGTGGGCCTTTTGAGTTTAAACATGACTCAGAGCAGAACTGATTACCTCACAAGGATAACATGAATTTCAAATGCTCCTGCTTAAGTAAATAATTATCATGTTGTCATTGACTGACTGATATATTAATTACCATCCAATGTACGAGCCGTACAGGACAAACAAATAACAGACTCAAATTGGAAAGACATGGATAGAGCAGTGTCAAAATAGATGTGTGTCATACCATTGCAAGGCACAAACAAAAACTGTGCTTTTTAATTTTTCTGTTAAATAATTCAACTCAATACAAAAAAGTGAAGTTTTTTATGGTAAGCAGTGAGGACCACATCGAAAAATATCTGATGAAAATTAATAATTGGTGGTTCAACAGAAAAACTAAATAAGAGAATATTGAAGTACAAAAATAAAATTAAACACTACATAAGAAAAGAGAAGATTTATGTTATTTCTCCCCATTACCATTACTGAAATTTGTAAAATGTATTTCTCCTCAATTTTGAAATTCGTAACTTATAGTACAAGTACAATCACAAAATTTACGATTAAAATCTAAAACTAACTGCAAAAAATAAAGCAGCTACCTTATTTTGAACCTCGGGAGTTTGTTCACATCCTGAACCATCCTCTCCCTCAGAATCAGCCATTTCCTCACACTCAAACTCTACATGTTCTTCAATTTCTTCTTCGGAATCGCTTAACTCTTCTTGCTCCATCACTATCCCAGGATGAGACTGATCACCGACATCATCTACATCGTATCTGGTAATATTATCTTCAGGAGCGACTAAAGGGTTGCTTGAAGCAAGTTTGCATCTGCTAGGTGAAGGATTTCTACCACCGTGCTGACAATATGGAGCATTCATTGCTGTTTCATAACTTGCTATAGGATCATGTTCCTTTAGCTGTCTACTTTTCATAGATTTGTCACCTTCCGATACAGAACTAAGATGAATATCTAAGTCAAGTTCATTGGATTTCTCATTAAGGCCAGAAGATCTATCAGTTGTATCAGGCACACCACTATTATTAACCAATGACTCAGCCTGAATATCATCAGAACCAGATTGTGCTTGTGTATCATTAGATTTCTGTAAAAGTGGATGAAAATCAATGCCTCCTAACCTTAATGAGGAATTCTTTGACTTCAAGGACTTGTTAGCACGATCAATATGCCCTTGTTGCAGTGAACTACTGAACAGACTCAGATTTAATTGTGGCTGTCTTCCTGAGAAGAAGCTGAAGGAACTAGAAGGACCAGAACTAAATTTAAATGGATAATAAGGTGTGTGGCCCTCTTCAGTGACTTGGAACAAGAGAGGATGCATTTGGAGATCAGCACAAGCGGCTTTCTCTGCCACAACAGATCTTCCTTCGGCAGTTTCAGACCTTTCTACTTGAGAACCTACGACACTGTCTTTTGGCATAGGTCTTGCACCTTCAGCACGATGATCGATTCCAATTTTCTCACCATGAGGAATTTGAGACGCAGAATTATCTTTTCTAACATCGGTGACACCACATCCAGGAGGAAAATTCTTAGATGTTCCACACGGGAAACCTTTAAAAGCAGTCTCAGAAACTACACGAACAGATGGAGGAAGATTTACAGGGGGCAAGTCCGGTGCTAATTTCACCAAGCGGGCAGTATTTGCCCTCCGAGCCCGATAGGGTCGACAGTAGTATTTGGAGCTAGAGGTCGCACCAAAAACTGGGTTTTTAGGAATAGTTGCACTAGGAGTACCTTTCATGCCATTCCTAAAACCTGATGTAGAGTGAAAAAGCAGGGGAAGCTTATATGCAGATGGAAATGCAGGCTGATTACCATTCTGATGTTGAACATTTCCACTTAAGCCATGACTGTTAATTCCTCTATAAAGCTGAATATCTTGTGAAATTGCATCATGACCAAGATTTACTTCTGAAGATGTCGAGGAAATGCGTTCTGAATAATTAAGAGTAGATGTGTCTGGTCTCCAATCTGCCAGAAATGCCTGGTGGACATAAGGAACATCTGAATAATCCATGCCATCTGCAATTTCAGCCTCACAATCCTGCAATAAGTTCCAAAGAAAGCTCACAAAAGTAAATCCAAAATCTGATATATAAAAGCCTAGATAATCTAAGTGCTCATACTAAACCAGGGGCGCTCATACTAAGCCAGGGTTCCATTGTCCACTGCATTGATTGATGAACTAACTAGTGCAGATGTAAGCACATTTCATGCATGGAAACATATATTGGTACATTTACAAGCACACTAACATCAAATTCTGATTATTTTAAAAATTCTGATATACTTTTGGTGCAGATACATATGAGCCAAGATTGCACAAAGGTAAACTAAAAACTTTATATTGTGCATTTGTATGTTACTCGTCTTAAGCCATTCAGGCAGTTAAGGAAACTACATTTAAGACAGCTAATAGCATCTCTCATACGCAGGAAGGACCTGAGAGATATATTCAAACACAGGTTTCGTAGCTTCAGACAGTAACAAACCTCTTTATCAGGAATAGGTTGCCAACATTCTATTGCAGTTGCAGTAGCTTTCATCTTTCTCTTTTGTGACTCATACAATCTTCGTTTCTCCTTTTTTCCTTCATCTAACTTGTAAGACTTTTGAGTCCCAAGAGCTACTCGCCACTGGCGTGGAAGCAAGAATGGATCTCTGTGCGGAACAATATATTGCCATACTGACATCCAATCAGATTTATAATGCTTGAGTCCCTGTTTATTTTTGGTCATACATAAGTTATAAGCAATCTAGCAGAACATTTTCAAAATCCAAATTGCTGTAGAATGAATTACCTCATGAATGCATGCTATCTCCTCTGCAGTCAATGGGGAGGTTTTCATTCTTCGAACTGCCTGTATAGAGAAAAAAATCAGGTAAATAGTATAAGGAATTAACTAATTAATCATATATTCAGTTCTGTAGTTCATTTTATCTAATTTTTTTAAAATAAAAACCCTAGTAGGACAAGCCTATATGACTTGATCTGAAATTAATTTGGCTTAAATTGTTGATATTTGTCACTTTGAAAGATCAATCCTGTAATACTATGAAAAATGTGCGAATATTAAATTTGCTATTCAGCCAATTGGACCTCCAATTCATGACTTTCAAACCAAGAATCCATTAACTAGGATTCACATGCATGATAACTACCTATTTACATTTTAAAACACATCATTTGAGTGGTTTAAATTTGAAGTATTTAACCATAAATTTCTCTTCTTTTCTGTTAGGCAAGTTTGTTTTGGATCTTCGTCTAGGTGTTATCAGATTCGACTTTGCCTCGTGCAGTTTTTTCCGCTGAAAGTTCAAGTTTGACGAGAGGCTATCCCCATTCCAAGAATAGGCGCAGAGTCATGAGATTTTGCTTTATTTGAAATCTGAACAAGTTTTAGATAGTCGTTGTTATTGTTGCAGAATTGTATCTGTTATGTTCTGTTTTTAGTTAACTAAAAAATCTTATGGGAGTTCAGATTTTTAAGGAACTTTGTGTTGATTGTAGCTATACACGGCCATTATGTTTTCAGTTTTAAGGATGTTCTGTTTTCAGTTCAAATATATTGCACTTTTCCTTCTTCAAATTTAATGTCTCAAATCCTCTGCAAGTTCTATAATATTTTCTATTTTCAAATATATTTTGAACAGTGGTACTAGACTTGGAGATGAATTAAAGTGACCAGTTCCTTGTATCAAAAGTTTCCCTGACAATGCAGAAGTATGATGGCACGTCCCATCGATGTTGGATGAAAATATGTTTGCATGCCGGGGGGCGTACAAGATGCATGGATGGACTCATGCTTGAGAGGGAGATTGTTGGAGGATCAAATGTGAGTAAGAATTCCCACATTATATTGAAATGAGAATGTTGAACAGAATATAAGTTAGGGGATCCATACACTCAATGCCTAAAATTTTTGGAGAGAAAGATGTATCCAAACCACTTGTATGGTTACTCTTAGCAAAATGAGGAGATCTCCATCTCCCAAATGTTTTCGGCTCCCCTTGTAACCAAAAGTGCTGCCAAAGAGCCAAACTCCTATGGCTATGAATGAGGCAATGTTCAATACACAAGAGAAGTCATTTTGAAAACTCAGTCTTTCAGTAACAATAAAAGGAATGCTGCAGGTTCTTCAAGAAAGGATAATTTTGGCCTTGTTCTCGTCACAAAAGAACCAATGATGCTGAGAAAGATTGCTGGTACAAAGATAAACCTTTTCTTTTCTATAATTTTTGCAATGAACTCAGCCACACGAGAAGTGTTGCAGAGTCAAGAAAAAACAGTCTCAGCAGCAATAAAAGCAACATATAAATGTGATTGAAGAAAACAACAATGATGAGTTTGTTATGGCACCACAAGCACTCAATTCATATGAATGGAATGCTTGGTTCATTGATAGTGGCTGCACTGGCCACGAGACGAAAATGTCTGTAATTTTTACATCCACCGACAGATCATTTCAACCAAAAGTTAAGCTTGGAAATGGTGAAGTTGAAAGCAAAATAAAAGGGGACAATTTCTGTAAAACCAGGAGTTATGAAAATTGCCACTGATGTTCTTTACATTCCAAACTATATCTAAATCATCTTAGTGTTGCACAATTGCTAAAAAAATGTATGCAGTTTCTTTCAAAGGAAAATATTGATTTATCATTGATGGTGAAACAGAGATAGCAAAGCTTGAACTAATTAGAAACAGCTTGTATTTGATTATATATGGATTAAGCATATAAGTTTACCTTTATTGGATTATCTGATGACTTTGAAGAGCAACGATTTTTCTGCCTGACAAAAATCTGTGACCAGACCATTCAGTGTCATATTAGATATGCAACAAATTTGATCATCATAATAAAATTGATGAACTAATTATTCAACTAAAATGAGAATGCTCACAAATTAGAAATATCTCAACGAAGCATACAACAGAAACTAATATACATTTATTATTTATATGCAAGAAAAGTGTCCACCCACTATCACATTCAAAAGAAGTTGTTAAAAAATTTAGCCAACAGTAATAGTCACCTGATGCTTAGACTTGCTGGGAAGAAATCTTTGTTGAATTGCTTTCCAATCTGTATTGTATTCCATTATCCCTAAAGCAAGTAATCTGCAAAAAAGTATATAGGTATGAAACACAAACACCACAAGCTTATCTTGAGCAATGAGAATACAATTGTAATAAGTGCTGAAAATGCAGAGACACGGTGCTATAATGCGGCCATGGCGCTGCAATGGAAGCACAAAGCGGATTTTGCATCAAAGAAAATGTTGGTCTGCAGGGCATTTTTGTCATTCGAAAAATGACAGTAGCTCAGTGCATGCTTTTGCTTTTGTGGATGGCATAGTTCGTTGGAGAGTCAAGAGAAGAAATAAATGGAAAGTTAACTTAGAAGTATGGAGATAAACCTTGGGAACGCACTATGATGTCAGCCGAAGTATAAGTAAAACAGAGTATATGAATGCAAGTCCAGCAATAAACCCAGATCCTAATAGGTGAAAATTGGAAAACATACTAATTAGAAAGTTTATTAACCAATGGAAGGAATGGTTGAGAAGGGGAACTTATCAGAGAAGTAAAATCAATCTTGCATCTATTTCACCTAAAGCATGATAGGTGAAAGTGAAAATTTTAAGAAGCATTGCATGAGTCGCCAAAAATTTAAACCTAGCCAAGCTAGGGACAGCCCCACGTTAGCCATTGTGCAGGCAATGGCCTCCACTTTGATTTGGGGATTTTTTTCTTCATACTATTACTTGCACACAATAAAAAAAATACCACACATAGAGAGGACTAAGATTCTGGCCCACACATATATATTACACACAATAAAAAAAGGTAAACACCAACAGAATTGAGTCTAGCAGAAATGATTATACTCCCACAACACAGTGAATTTGGGTTCGAATCTCTGTTGGAAGATGTATCTACATTTAGTGACCGGTGCGTCTTGAATAAGATTACCCTCGGTGGAGGGAACCTACGGGATATGGTATTCAACAACCAATCATATAAAACTACGTCATTACTTTATATTTTACAAATAATTTAAATTTTGAGTTGACTTTGCCTTAGGATACTGGTAACCAACTAAACTCATGAGTACCTAAAATTTTACCTAAGAAAAATACCTTACATATGCATTGCCTCCACTACTCAAAATTTCTGGGTTCGTCCCTGAGCCAAGCTATAAATAAAAGGTATGCAGTTTTATTTGAGGCTTTCAACCTCTAGGCTATCTATGTACGTACATAGATAGACCAGTATAAACATGGAAGTACGCAGTGAATGATGTTAATATCATGTAAACAGAATTAAGTGTCTAGCTTTTCACAGTAAATCATTTAACATAGTTGTCTAGCACAAAGAGGAGAAATGCAACTTACTCATCCTCAGAATCAGTGAAAAGTATCCTATTTACAACTGCTGCTGGGGGTGGCTTATGAGGGAATAATGCTGGATTAAAAAAGGCCAAAAATCTTTGAGTTAAGTTTGCAACTTCCTTTGGTACCAAAGCAACTGACTGCTTCTTGGTACTATCAACGAGCATAGCAGCCAATGTTTTCCTGGGTTTTTTTTTACCAGGTGAAGATGAGACTGTATTATTTACTCCAGAGATGGTTCCACTTGAAACTTCATTGTTGGCTCCAGCAACAGATGAAGAAAAAGGAAATAGAGGTTCCTTTTCAATAGCTAGATCATAACCAGATTCAATGAATCGCTTTCGAAACTCTTGTGCAGCTGTAAAAGGAATTTCAAACCAATGCTTGAGTAAGTAAACTGTAAAAGTTGTTCTTACGAGCCAGTATAGAGTAGAAAGGCATAATATTTAATATGACCTACCAGAATTAATGTCATCTACATATCTTCTTAGTAAATTAAGAGGAGCAACGTCTAAAATAGATAGAACAGGGCCTCTTACAAAAGGAAACCAGAAAGAACCCTCAGTATCTTGAAAACAACTTATCTGCCCATTCAAACCTTCAGAAGCAGATTCTATGTTGCACTGGCCTGGGACGAATTTGGACTTCCCATTGGATACAGATGCACAGGAAAAATATGGAGTAAAGCAAACAGCGGGATATGGTGTTCTCTTTGAAGCTAATACTTCATCCCGCTTGTGAAGCATCTCAAAAAGCAAACTCTGAACTTGAGAAGCTACCTGTTTGTGGGTAGGTTCAAGAACCGACAGAGAAAATATCTGAACAAGAAGTTGCACATGCTCGTGTATCAAACAGTGCAATTGAGCAATCTGCTGGGGAGTAAAGCCATTAACAAGACCATTTCCTGAAGCAGAAGATTGAAAGCTGGGAGTAGTCTCAGTTATCAAACCATTCCCTGAAGCTAGGTGTCCATTAATCCAACTAGGCAAAATGGGGCGCAATGGCCTCCTAACCTCTCCTAATGTATTTCCATCACTTTGGGCAGAGGTCTTTCGACGCTTATTTTGCCTAGTCTCTGGTCGTCGTCCAGCTCCATCATACTCGTTCCGAACTGTTACCACTGCATTCTCATCACCATCACTCTCCAGCAACTCTTCAAGCTCTAACTCAAAGTCCGCATCATTATCCTCATCATCATCATCTGGGTTTTCATTTTCATGAGATGAAAGACCATCACCTTCTCCACCCTTTAACACAGCTGCTAGAAACTTTTTATACTCTTCTTCATCATCGGCATTTTGAAGATCATCCTCATCATCGGTCTCTTGAAGAAAGGTCTCAAGCTCATCAAGACTAAAACCTTCAAGTGAATAACGAGCTCTGGTTCGCATACAGATAGCATCCTCATTATCTACATCTATTATAGTGCTTCGAGATTTTACTGTGTTGCCTATTTCTCCTGTCCTAAAACCATTACTAGTGTCCCTAGTCAAGTCATTGTTCTTCTCTTTATCAGTCTCCGATTGAGAGATCATACCCGACGGTTGTAAAATAATTTCCTCCTCGCCATGTTCAGAATCTACTGCACTACAGATTTGCTCCTTGGTTGTAACCTCTGCCAACTCTATACCCACAGATGGCCTACTATCGACAACATTACCATCCAAACCATCACCTTCAGAACTCAAACTTGATGAAGCTTCTGAAAGTGTTTCCTTTAAAAAAAGAGGATTGAAGTCTATATCTTCCTCCTCCTCCTCTTCCTCTTCCTCCTCCTCCTCTTTATCCTCAGGTTTCAAAGCCCTTTCACGGATGTCACTAGTCGAAAGTGCATTCTGATTCACAGCAAACTCAACTTTCACCGACTCAGTATTAGAGCCTAAAGGCATTGTAAATAAACAATAGATATCAATTTTCTATGCTTGAGAACATTAAGACCAAAGTCAATTTCACTGAAGAACCTGAAGAAAGCATAGAACAGATGTAAATAAGAAACTCAATTAGGTATCCACTATCAAATGCATATCTATGCATACATGTGATTTACGTTTACACGCATCTTCTAATCCAATTGCTTAAAAAATGAATGCAATAAAACTTGATTCCAATTTTCAAATCAAATGAAATTTTATTGAAAAACAAATTAAACCATAGAACTAAAACATTACCTAAATTGCAGAAATTCGCAGAAAACAATTCATCTAGGTATTATAAGCATAACAATAATCAGTAACAAAGTTTATCTATTCATTATAGATACTCACCAATCCTAACTTCCATTACCGTCGTTTTCAGCACGTGGCAACTTCCATAAACGACAAGTAGTTACCGTCGTGTCAAAAAGTTTTCTGTTTAATACAACCTTGACGGAATTTCAGAATTTACGAACCCTAAATCCAAAACCAAAGCATTGAATTATAAATAACAATCGATAAATGTGACACAAATGCGTGAGGGAGATTGAAATTTACCAAGATTGCCCCTCTGAGAATCGAGGTTGATCAAAGACGGAAAATGTTGTATGAGGTGAGAATCAAAAGTTGTTAAGCAAGTAGTGAAAGTTTTAAGATTTTTTTCTTTCTGAATTCGAATTCAGTTGGAAAATCAAATGCTCTTTCTCAAGCAAACAACTCTTTTTTTCTTCTGTGGAAGAGAATTAATTCCGAATAAGTTTATATTTTGTTTTATAAAAAGAAATAGGAAAGAAAAATTTTGAGGCAAAAAAATAAGAATTTTAAATTTATCTGTTAACAATAATGTGTTGAAAAATTACGGCAATTTTAAAAAATCTTAAATCTACGGCCAAAGTCATGATTTGTAGTGTTTTTTAAAAATAAAAAGCTAAATAAATAAAATTTAATTAAAAAAAAAACTAGATTACAATAAGTCAAAAGAAACGTATAAACACAACGCGCGCGATGCATTATGCATAGTATAAACTAGTTTTATTTTGGTAATTATGGTAAACATATGGATTTGAAGGTAGTTTAAACAAAATTGAGAGATTTAATTTTCACAATAAATAATCAAAACAAAAATTTATATAACATTGACATATATAATATATAACATATAGTATGGTTAAATTAAAACATCATAAAGCAAACAAATAATTATGCTTGAAAGATATAAAATTATGAAAAGTTAATAGTAATAATAATATTTTAAAATAAAAAGTTTGATTTAGGTATTATCTTTTATCATAAATTATTTTAAAAAATATATTGATATGTTATCTTATATTAATGATAAAATAACCATTTAAATTTATTTGGTAAGAATAATATTCAACTACATTTTTTAA
>JBBPBT010000659.1:4467897-4478221 GCA_037974875.1 Cicer bijugum
AAATACAAAAAAATGATTATATCGATAGCTATTGGGTTTTTTTCCATAAATTAATACTACATTTATACTAAAATATAATCAATAATAATTATGACATGTAGATTTAATTTATATACAGTATAAATATATTTTATATTATCAATTAAACCTAGTTGTTTAATTAATAAAAATATTTAACTCTAAAATCACAAACATAATTAATTATAATAAATTAATGGAATAAAACTTTTTATATCAACATATAGAAATTAAATTCATAAAATATATATGGAGTAAGAGAGATGAAATGGTAAACAAACAAACCCCGATTAGACAATTTGCATTATATTTGTTAGTAAATATTTTACTATAAAAAAAATTTACTTATCATGACACACAAAGTTTGACGTCTTAAAGACACTATCACCGCATGTTCTGAGAATTATGACTACATGTTTTTAATTTCTATCTACAATAGTGATTGTCACTAAAATTTAGATAAATATAAATAAAGAATTTGTCTATTTCTACGGTATTGTCTCTCACTAAAACTAAGACAAATATAAATAAAAAATTAATATATTTCTACAATATTGTCTGTCACTAAAACTTATTATTATTTATTAAATTTAATCTATTTTATCTCCTTACTAATTGTAATTCTAAATTATTAATACCAGTAAATTAAATTTAAAATTTTAATTTATTTTTATTAATTAATTCCATTGAAACATATAATAAAAAATAATTTAATTTTACTAATTCTATTAAATGCATGTTACTTGCATTCCTAACATTTTAATTATAGCACTAACTAACATGAGTATCATATCCTTGTGACAATATTGTAATGAAATTAGATCATAAAAAAAATATATTTCTCCACTTATGAATAAATTCTTAATTTCAACTTATCCTAACATTTTCTCTAAAATCTCTCTTTTTATGTTTTTAGAATCTATCTTTGGAACTCTATAATTTCCATTATTCTTTCTCCTGCAACACTTGCTTTTGAGAAATATTTCAGATTTGATAAACCAACTCCTAAAGCTCTGTCACACAATAAAATATATATATAATTAACAAAAATTATAAAAACCAAACAATCATAAGGTAATAAGCTTTGAGGGTTCAATCTTTTGAAGTTTATAATGTATAGTGGTTGTGTTCTCAGTTTTGTGTAAAAAGAAATTGTACTAATTTGCAAGTGCTGAAAGAACAAACTCATAAATATTTATTATATTTATTATGATCATCATATTCAGCAATATAAAAGAAAACTGACAACCTCACAAAGACTAAAATTTTGTTGCATAATATTAATACTTTGGATATTTCATGGTCAAGGCAATGGAATATTGCACATGATATCATTCAGAAATGTATGTAATCAAATTTGTGCCACACCTATCATTCAATTAAGATAATGTGGTTGGGGATCATAGAATTGTATTATTAAGTGTAGATTACTGAATCACTAAGGTATTTGAATATGTGGTAGATTGATAAGGTAAGGAATATATAGTAGTATCATCACATATTTATAATAATTAGTTAAGAAATACATGAAGAGTATGTACTATTGATAGTTGAGAGACATAGAAGACCCAAACCATTGATACTAAAAATAGTTACTACTATATAAGTTTGTTGTGATTGTATTTTATTTCCCATTCAGAATAATATAGGCATTCAATAATTTTCATGGTAATGCTGAAACTGAATTTTGTTCTGACCTGAAAGAATTTGAACAAACGTAGGGGATATGGCAAAGGAGGTTGCTTAGGTATTGTTTAGTGATCTCCATTAAAAGAATTCGCTACCATTTCAATTCCTGCATCAAATTTCATATCCAATAAAAACTCAACATGCACCTTAACATTTGAGCCAACAAAACAGGAAATAGACATGACAAAGTACTAAAATTCATTAAATGATTGATGATGTACTAGAATCTAATTCTATGAGAAGCAACAAGATATAACTAGCATTGACTTCTTCAAAATGAAACAATAAAAAGTTTATATGTTTCACTTTTGATATTCAAACTCTATTTAATCTGTCTTCCATTCCTAGATCGATCTTTTGTGCCTACACCATTATATACCAAGTTACTAACCACTGTTTTTAGGACCTCTAACGGTGAGATCATTATTGTCTATACAAATTATTATTTATTTAAATATGAAATATGAATGACAAATAAATCAACCTCGTAAAATAATAGGAGAAGAGGGAGATGCACCAACAGATATAGAAAAAAGAAGAAAAAAAAAAGACAACAATATTACTAAATTTGAGAATAAAATATATTTACAAACATCTTCAGTCTAATTGAGTTATTTTGAGTTGTTGTCCAACTGAGAAAATCAATCCAAGAATTTCCTTGACTGACTTGGAGACATAGTAAATTCTTTTCACATAATTCATATCACTGTTTCTTGTAACAAGGTGACCATTGAATGGAAAACGCCCGTCTATTCCATAAAAATCCTTTACACTATTAACAACTGCTTCATCTTTGAAAAAGAGAACTGGGTCAACACCTCTACATTTGCCTTGACTTTGTAGCTTTCTTTTCTTGGTACCTTCTTTTCTATGTTTTGTGCCTTATGGGGTTCTTTAGCTTTCTTTTCTACATTGTCATTCCCATTTTCCTCTGGAACTGCTAAGACTTCTTGAAGTGTGGTTTCAGATGAATTGATGTTTCGTGCTTGTGCATCCTCAAGACTATGGTTTGGTGGTTCTACATATTACTCATCAATTTTTGTGACGGATTTTTCGAGAAGAACTGCAAGAATGAAAACAATTACAAACCTGAGAAAAAGTTCGGGTAAAATGAATATAAACATGGTAGAAATGAGATCTTGGAATTATTTCCATTCTGTTAACCCAGATTTCCCAACTAATTACTAACAGAAACTGAGGTAAAAAAGAGAGAAACAAATGTTATTATATAAGAAAGACTATCAGGCAAAGGAGAAACTTTTTGCAGCACAACAATGAAGAAGGCCCCAGTGTTCTAATCATGAGGTATTATCCTCATGCGGTGCTCAAGAGGAAAATTAGAAGCTTCTTTGGCAGCATTCTTCAGTGCTTCAATTCCATCTTCAGCTTTTCCATTAACCACACTAGTAATGTCATCTCCCATGTCAGCATTAAAATTATTGTTTTGTGCTTTTTCAATTACCAATATCAAAATGTAGAAAATTGCTACTAGAGGCTGGAACTTACTTATTCAACATGAATTGAAGACTAGTTTTGCAACTTACTAAATATAGCTGGCTATCACAATAAACCAGGGAGCCACCCAATATTTGTATTGAATAATCTGACACTTTAAAACGATAGTGTCATAGATTTGAGAAGAAGAGTTATAGGTGAAGTCAACGGTGGAGCCTGATAATCCGGTGAAGAGGTCTTGAAGGAAATGGATTTCAAGGAAATTGTGATGGAAGAACGATATTTATTTACTTGAGATGGAAGAACGATTTGAAACTTAATTTTTAAGATTTTGTGAGACGACAAACGAAATTGAAAAAAATCGGATGAAGAACGATTTGAGAGAAGATGAACGATTTTATGATTTAAGAGAAGAAGAGCTAAATTGAATCGCAGAAAATCGAATTGCTACAAGAGAGAAGAAGAGAAAAATTGAATATGCTTAATTGTTATGAGAGAATCCCGATTAAACAAAAAAAAAAATGAAAAAGAATATGAATCGAAGAGGAAAGTCAAAGGAAATCCAATAATTACTAGAGAAACAGAGTCATTTCTAAGAGGGAAAATGGAAAAACGATTTCACCCTAAAATTTGAGAGAGAAGTAAAGGAAATTAGGAAATAGGTTTAACCAAAACATGAGAGAAATAAGAAGAAAAGAAAAACCATTTTCTATTTTAGAAGGATTTTGTTTATTAAACTTTTATTACAAAAGAGTATAATATATTTAGAAACACTGACATCATAATTGTAGCTAAAAATAGTTTTGGTGACAGATAAAAAAGTCACAAAACCTAAGTGACACACTACATACTTTTTTTGCATTGTATTGAAAGTAATTAGATTCACTCGAAAGTTAATGACTATTTGAAAGTAAATGGAATGCTAAATTTGTTGGACTAGTAAATCACCGACAGTGAGGTGAAATGAAGAATTAAATCATTCAAATTTGCATAATCTTAAAAACATTAAAATGTATGGAAGACTTATTTAATTTATGGAAACCTTGAATTTAGGATTAAGCTTTTGAAATTAAGCGTATATTTCGGTAAGAGGTTTTGAACTATTGGAAGACAATATTTTAAATAAAATTTGTTTGGTTTAATTTTTTTGAGAAAACCAAAATATTTTTTTATGGTCCATTTTGTTCTTCCTCCTTACTCATAGATTTGGAGGATAGAGAGAACACGATAAAAAATAACTTAAAATTCTCTCTCTCTACTCACATCTTTTAAATATATTTTTATTCTTTTTGTCTTCCATCCATAAATTTCATAATCTATACAACCATGGCAGTATATATGCACAATTTAAACTTAAAATAAAAATATATGCACAATTTTTATACATATCTAATATAAAATGTTATTTATTAAAATTTTAATCAAACACTTTTCAACATTTTCCATTTTTTAAACTTGTAAGTAAGTTTTCCCTTATCAACAAGTCAAATTCTATTTTGTGCCAAGGAAACGTATATTCTTATTTAAAAATTAACTTTAGTTTGTCTTTATAACTTTGACACGACTAGTAGCGTTTTTATTTCTTCGTCTAGAAAAACATTAAACCAATAAGACTACTTAATGTATATACAAATGTATTATTTAGATACAAAAAATTGACATTATATAATAAACTGTATAAAATACATTATAAAATATATTATGAACTAGTGTATTTTCTTCATTATTATGACCTAGGAGAAAAAATAATTTTAATAAAAAAATAAAATTACATATTTATACAGTTTACTATATAAAAATTTATATTTAAAAATCATTTCTCATATATATATAATATTTTCTTTTTCCTTGGCAAAATATATCCTTATTTAAAAATGGAAAAAGCAACAATTTGTGTGATTCTTATTATTTGCAAAAGGAACCAACCAAACCAAAATGTCCTTAGAAAGAAGATGGTGTCGCTTGTCTCGTTCTTGTCATCAAAGCATAAAAGCTTTAATATAAATCGCCAATTTTTATTGATAATATAACATTTTCTGTTTCGTTTGTAGCTTTCACAAAACTAATATTAATAATTAATTCTCCTCAAAATAATTAAATTAATAAAAAATAAAAAAAATAAAATTATATGTTTAAATCAAATATATTATTTTTTTATTATTTTTATTTATATTTTATATCTCGTGGCGGAAGAAGTATATCATATCGTTTATGTACGGGAGTATATTGCTTTCTCTTTCACAATTAACAATAATTAGTAGATAATCACCTTAAAAAAATAGCTAATTCACCTGAACAAACAGAAAGACGCAATTAACCAAAAGTGACCTTAGCCTGAGATCATGATCTTGAAATCTTGATCAGAATTCAGCAATTCAAATTACAACTTTTATTCTTGCAATTATTGGATGCTAAATAGCATTTGCTTGCTGCTTAATTAGGCTCACTGGCCACTGAGTTGGACTCTCATCAGCCAAGTCCACCCAACCGAATCATTGCCCACATAAAATAAACAACCCATTCTAATAATTAAACAAATGTAGGAGTATTAACCAACACCCACCGAGTGGAATATGATTAATTAATTAACCACAATAATAACAACAACAACTACTAACTAATAATTAACAAAATTACAAACAAGGCGGAAGCAATAACCATTTTTTAGACAAGAAAAAAGCCACCACCTGAACCGGACATTCAGCCATCGAACCCGGTCTGACTCCACACAGCATCACGAACCCGGCTCAAATCACGACCTTTCAAAGTCCGACCCACACCTTCGAAAACCGATTTCGCCGCCATCTTACGGCTACGCGCCAAATACTCGTGTGGCGGAACCATCTCCAAATCGTCATCGTCGACATCATCGTCGTGTAGTGACTCAACCGAGTCAACTCGGAGTATCTTACTCCAATCCGGCACGTTCACCGGCAAGGAAGATGCCACGTGTCGTCCACGTGGCGACGAAGCCACGCTCTCGTGTGAACGGAACTGGTGCACGATCCTCGCCGTCACAGTCGCGGTGTTACTCGCCGGATCTTCGAACGCAAGCGATAAACCACCTATTTGGCGGTGGTCGTCGCCGCTCTGGCTAATCCGGCGCCGATTCCGATAGGACGATCCGCCGTTACTCTCGGAGGTTGCAGCACGCTGTGGCTCCCACTCTTCAGAAGTATTCAAGTCATTATCGGCAGAATCGCCGGTGGTAGACCAGATATCCTCTTCCCGGAGCTCCGACGGGTCAGCGGCGACAGAGCCTTGGTTGTAAGAATAAGCATATGTTCCTAAGAGACGCTCGCTCCGGCTGGTTGTTAATTTCCTACCTTTGGCCATATACGGCGGCGGAATAAGGTGCGGTGCCGCGGCTATAAGAATCGGCGATTTAATTAGGAAATAGAAAAAAATAAATAATTATTCACAAGTGGTTCCTAATTTTACTACTAATGTTATGAGTCCATTGCTCTTAAGCTTTGAGCTGAGGAAAATATGGGTGCCACTTGCTCTGTATATATAATGTTGGAATTTCATTTGAATTTGAGTTTGGTGTTCATTTTATCTGAATTTACAGTGTTTTTGTGTAGTTTTATTTTATGCATGGTGAATAAAAAATGGACTGTAAATTTATGTAATGACGACACATGACATTTAAAAATTAAATGTGACATTATTATATTACTAATATTTGTCGTTAATAGCACGTCACTTTGGGGGTGCGTGGGATTATAACTCGTTAATTTTGAGGGAGGAGAAGAGAGAACCCAAATGAAACATGTGAATCTTGAATGGGGGCTTTCCACTTTGAGAATCTATTTCATGTCAAGCCCCACCTTTTTTTAAAAAACAACATTAAAGATTCAATTCAGTTACTCACAATTTTAATGCCATTTATTTTAGTTCATAACAAAATTTTATATTTAAACTAATTTTTGACAATTTTATATAGGAAAAAAATTAATCATTTCATTAAATATGACAGAAGTGTTTGGGGAATATCAGCGGAGACTAATTTATTCTCATATCAAATTATAGTGAATTAATTTGGATATTAAATTTTATCCGTAATTAAATTCGTTCGTATTGAAATAGTTGGTTTTCAAAAATAAGGTATGTCCACGCACAACATTACTCCATATAATTCACTTCTATTTATATATTTAACATTTTCACTTTATATTTTTTTAATAGATGTTAATCACATTTGAAACTCTTAAAAAAATAGTTAAAAGATTGTCATTCATACCACACCATTTTAGTCTGTTTGGTTGAGTGGTAGCAAAAATAAATTTAAATAAATTATTTTAAAAAAATTAAAATTAAATTGAATATAAAATGATTTATATTTTAATATATTTATGTAAAAGCAATTGAATAATTAATTTAAATATAAAAATTAAGTTTAAATTTTAAAAAGATAAAATTTAACTTTAAATTAAAATAAATTCTATAATTAAATTAATTATTTTTTTGTAAAAAAAGTAGAAGTAAAATCAAATTCTATTGGACTACACCAAACATATCAAAATTTATTTTATATTCAAAAAAATTATTTTGGCTCCTCAATATTATAATTTAGAAGCAAAGATGCAGTAGCACTAATGTCATGTGCATTGTCCACCACGGAAACACATGAAAAGGATTTTGCTGCTTTTGTTTTCATATAAGCCGTGTCAATACTAATTGTGTGGGGGCAAAAAGGACAAATCGCCAATTCTGGTTTTCAACCATAATAGATTTTTGGAGAAGAAAATAACTTCATTTTGTTTTTCAGCGGTGTCACCGAGTCATTTTATATATGTTAATAGGTTTATATAACCTGTCATTGTACGTAGTCCTTGCTTATTTATGGTTAATATATAATTCTTTTATACAAATTAAAAATTAATATATTCAATTAGTTTCAATAATACTGCGACGTCATTACCATTATAAATAATAGAAATACGAGGGACAATACACAAATCACCGATGTTTATAGTGAAATTATTTTTGTACACTAGTAAAATTTTAATTTAAAAATAATTATTATATATGTAATTGATTAATTGACAACTATATTTTATTTTTTATTTAAACTAAAAAATTTTACTCATTACATTTAGTGAAATATATAAATAGAAAAAGTGATGTGATAATATTAAAAAAGAGATAGAAAAAAGACGATGTATTAAATAATGAACGTAGAAAAAAATTATACAGAGAATATATATAATAAAATATAAAATGACATAAAATACTCCAATATTTTGAAATAATAAGCTCATATTCAGATTGGCCATCCTAATTAATTTTATATGATCCATAATATTATTCAAATCCAACTTTAAATATCACATTAGTTGGTACAAGTGCAGTCATATACACACACATACACACGAAGTTTTGGAATTTTCTTTCGTGAATCTCAAGCATATGAGAATATAAATTGGTCAGAAATTCTGCATTCAAATAAAAACCACTAAACATTTTATATGCTTCATTCTTCAGAACTATATAAAGTGTACATGAATTGAGTTGAGTAATATATATCAAATCCAAAACTCGACTCAATGAAATAATTAAGCATGGGTTATATCGGCTCAAAACCTCATACTTCTTGTTGAATGATCCACCCACCTACCCATTAAAATCATGAGAGATGTGGGTCACTTAAGGTTCTAAAATGCAAAATCAACCTAACTTGTGTTTATGTATTTGATATCAAAAACCATTTGAAAGCAACTAAACATGTGTCTAGGCACTTTTTTTTTTAAAGCAAAAAAAGAGACGACATATAATTTTTGCCATGTTTAGATCTACAATTCCAATCATACATTTTTTTTTATAGGTGAATGTTAGTGAGAGGAAGAAATACTAGTATTAAGGATCAAGCTATTGATCTTTCTTTTCAATACTCTTTCCATGTCTCTTAACTTACCAACTCAACTATCTATATATAATCTCATTGAGATAGAAATCATGACTTTGATACTATGTTGAAAAATATAATATAAGCCAACAAAATAAAAATTGAGAGAAAGCTTGAATTATTTGAAATCAATTCAATTAAAAAAAGTTGATTACAATCCATTTTATATAGTAATGATAACAAATCTTAACTAATATATAGTCAATACTAACTAACTCATAGCTAACTATAACCAACTCCTAATAATATTCAAATTCTTGCTAATTATTGAGGAAATTAGAGATATGAAAATGTTTGTTAAATACAAAATCCAACATAAAAAAAAATCATATAACAAACATCTTAGAAATCTAACATGAATTAGAGACGTATGGCAACTTTTTTTTACAAATACACGTATGTCAAATTTAGTATTTCTTCATTCATATATGTCATTTTATTTATGTTCGTATGATGTCTTTATCTGCGCCACGTCGGAAAACACTGACAGGTTGTAATCTTTTTAATTATTTTTAATAAAATATGATAAGATAGTAGATGAGGGAAGTAAGCTAATACCGATGTTGATGACATATTATAAGAGATAAATTTATCCCATTTATAGTGACGCAATGCGATGGGATGGAGTTAGAAACGCAGTGTCTTCGATTATGATTTTTGAGTTAACCAGAGATTTGATTGCTTGCGTTGAATTATAAAAAGTTCATAATTCTAGGAGTTTTTTAATTATAATTTATTTTAAACAAAACATATCCCAAATTTCTTTATGTTTTAATAAAATGAGAGTTTTTTAACACTTATATTTTAAGTTTAACTTTAGTTTAATTTCTGTTTAAATTCTTTATGTTTTTATCTTTTTGATTTAATATTTTAAGTTATATTTTTTTGGATAATTAATCTTTAACATATATTAAATTAAGCATGTAATCTATTAAATTTGAACATTTTTTTAAATTATTGTTAAGATCTAATTCAAACTGATTGAATTGGATGTCCAAGCTATTTTGCAAGTTGATGAATTTCATAACATTGATTATATAAATAGACTTTTATATCTATGTTTTAGAGGCTATTCATGTATTTAAATCATTGTTGAAAATCCAAGAAATATAAAGTGCTTATAAGATTTGATGATTGCTTTCAAAATATTAGAATTAAAAATATACTGTTGTAATATTTAATAAAGTTTCTAACGATCAAATGCATTAGGCAATATTGTTGAAAGTAAGACATGGCTATCGATATAAATATAAT
>JBBPBT010000659.1:4505115-4530796 GCA_037974875.1 Cicer bijugum
GTATCAACAATACAATTGAATAATGAAAAAAAAAAAATCAATAAGTTCAATTAGCAATTAACATATAGACCAAGATATTGAAGAAAAAATCAATAATTAAGATATGTCAATAAAAACATGATTTTTTTAATATATAATTTTACTAAGAGAGTTAAATGATTTAATTTACAATACCGAATCATAATAAAAATTTAAAAAATCACATATTGTGTTATCTTACAACAACAAATTAACTCAAATACACAAATAATAATACATTAATAGTAATAAGATCATATAATTATTAATTATCTTACACATAGGAATATACAAAATTTAGTAAAATATTTTAATGGTTTCCTGGTAATTGGTTTCCATACAATAGAACTAAGCAAATACACGATCAGGAAACATCAAAGGAGCCAAGAGAGTCCACAGATACAATCCAGCAGTAACCCATTCTGTTCCGATCCGAACCCATACCGATGTCCAACCAACATCGATCAGATCCGAGCTTTCAGACGAGCTCGTCCATCCAGAAAGAAGCATGGCTGAATACATGGTAGCCAATGCAAATATTAGGTGGAAGAATGAATAGGAATAACTAACTGGTCGCGCTTCCTTTTCCTCTTTTTTTGTCTTTCCTTCTTCCATTTCTTCAAGAAGAGGCTTGCTTTCACCTGAGGAAACATGTTCCAAAAACTATTATATGGATATGAAGTATGAACTAGCATATATGTCTATCAAAACTATGGTATATAGTGCGGCGTACAAGGATTTAAACTATGGTATAAATGAGATGGTAAAAGAGTTGTGTTACCTGCTCTAGGTGAAGATGGAGGTGATAAGAATGTGGTTGAAGATCCTGCACGAAGCGCAGAATACAACACGGACAGTACTGTTGTTAGCATGCCAAGAATGAGCGTGCCCGTGTTTACGGCTCTGGACTTGTTGAGACCATTGCACTCATAACCTCGAGGTTCACTAGAAAGACCCGTGTAGCACACATATGCACAGTAAAGTGATATCACAGATGCTGGCAACAAGCTTCCATTCACCTGTTTTTGCACTACAAATCTATGACATGAACATTTGAAATTTGTGCAACCAGGCACTGTTTGTCATTTGGACTTATGACTTGGATATTGGAATTCTTTTATGTGTATTTGTGATATATCAGATTATGCAATGACATGTTCAGTTGTTTGACTTGATAATGATATTACTTTTATGTTTTAAAAGTTTCTATATGTTAAAATATACTTTATGTAATTTTTAATTACTGATCATATATCTTATGAATCACAGTAAGATTCAATTCACAGTCACCAATGTCGAGTTGATAAGCATGGGAACAAGCAAGACCCAACCCAACATGTTCCAATTCCATAATGGAAAAAGTGACAAATCACAAGATAATAAGTTAGTAAGTTTATCTTCCATCCCTTCTATCCTTCAACAAAAAAAACATGGATTTCATTGAAGCATGCAAAAAGAATGTTACTGGAAATTGTAGAACCGTCGCATGTTCTCTCATCACCAAGCAACTCATATTGCACAAAAGCATGGAACATATTACAGCTTCAATTGCTTAAAGGCATTCTCTATTCGTTACCTTAGGATGTAGAGCAACAACTGCAAACACAAAAGCAAGGATCATTGTCGTGACAAGGAAAAAGACATTGAGACCACAGTCATATCCACCAGGGCTGAACCAAATAAAAAGAATTCCTGACACCGCAAATGCTCCAATGTAGCATCCGAGCGATACAACAAGTAGAGCAATGTACCTAAATATGCAAATTTATTAAGATCAAACTGGCAAATAGAAAATCATACCAAAAAGTATCATATAAAGAATTTAATCATACCATTTTTGTTCATCTTTCTCAACCCATGCATCGTTCCAAGAGTGAGTACAGTCAAGTAAAATAAGCACTTGAATCAATAAAAACAAGCCAGCTCCAAATTTTGATATGAATCCTGCAGATATTGTAAATACACACATTTCAATCATCAATCTCACAAGGAACCAAGGGGTAGAAAATAAGGGTTACAAAGCATACCATACGCTAGCGTCAGCGCATCTGGAATGAAGAAAGCAAGGACAATTAGCAAAAGCCATATCACTGTCTTTACAGTCCATCCACCATGGTGCCATGAATCACGTCTATCATTCTGGTCCTTCACACCAATCATAATGAGGGCTAAAACAACAAAGAACAAGAAATTTCCCAAGCTCACGCGAAGAACTGCTTGTACTTGATACCATTCCTTCGTGTGGGTATCCGATGAATCTATCCCTGTAAGTTTGAATTTATATACCAAATGAAAAGAGGAAGAAAAACACATTAAAATCCCAGCATAAGAAAAGTTATGCAGAACAAAAAGGTATCAATTAAGAGAGCTTGACCAACACAAGTCCATGCACTAGAACTAAAAACTCGTGAAAGTATCCAAAAACTTATATACTGACATTTGTGTTGTTAAATAGTCACTATAGCGTAGTAGAGTTTGAGAAAATCACTATTGTTCCATTCAGCACAAAATGTCAAATAATGTTATATTGGCGTAGAAGCATATTGAGTAACTAAATTTGAACAAACAACTATTTTCTGCTATCTGCGATTGACATTTTGTAAATTCTAATGTTATCAATTGCAGATGGCAGAAAGCTAAAAGTCCACTGTAAAACACCACGGTGCCACAATCCTTCACAAATTGGTCATGAGGGCAGTCAAAAAGTCTGACACCACAATCAGCCATGGCCAATATTTGACAACACAATCAAATAGAAAGATTATCATAAGAAGGGAAATAACTGTTTTTTTTATAGGGATTCAAAATAATCATATTCTATGTGTTGATATTCCACCAATATTTCAAGTTTTTCTCAAATTAAATGAATAAATTATACATTTATTAACGTGATATATGAGCTACCCGAAAAGGCAAATTCAACCCACAGAATTGGTAATCATGAAATTTATGAAAAACCATTGGTTATGAATATAAAACAAAAGGAAAATAGGAAAACCAATTGATCATATACTTAAACAATGAATTGTTAAACCAAATAGAAAGTGAGTATAAAATTGTAATATTCAGCAAAAGAAAAGAAGTTACATGGGAGTTTCTCCAAAAGGGGTGCTCCAACTTCTCTGAGAATCCAAGAAATGATGAGAGAGGCGCCAAAGAGAAAACAGTAACCAATTCTAGCGGATTTTTGGGAGATTCCAGATGCAACGGAGGAGCAGAGACCACATGTTAAAGATGCGAAGCAAGGTAAACAACACGACATGCTTGATTTCAAGTATTCTTCTTCCTAGATTAAGTGTCGTTTTTGAACGCCTTCGAGTTCTTTCTGAGAACAATACACTGCCACCACACCACCATTGTGTCGTTTTATAACTTATCTTCGTCGTTTAAGGAAACATTGGGCCTTATTTTTTTGGCAAAACCGTGGTACTATCATTACTTTTTTTTTTCCGATAATTCAGAGTTCCATATTTTATCAAAATTTATTATAAATTTTAATTTGAATTATTCTACACAATTCGATAACTTAATTTTGAAAATAAATTATTATTTTTTTTATCAAGATATCGTTTATCTTTTTACGAGGTAATAATGTTGGACTTTCAATAATTTTCATTTAAAGTTGGTGAAAAAATGGTTTTGTTTTAACCTTCTTTTAAAATATTATTCATCATTACGTCTTTACTTAAAAAAATTTATGTGACTGAGCTTGTTTTCTAATATAGATATATTTATTTTGACTATTATACACTTTCATGGAACCAAAATTGTGTTATAATTCAAAACTAAAGATATAATGATAATTGTATTTTAGAAGAAAAAAAACAAAATATGATTGTTTTTCCGCAAGTTTGAAAGAAAAAAATTAAAAGTCTTATATTATTTTTGTTTAGAAAGATAAAAGATTATTTTGATTTACAATAAGATAAATGATATTTTTTAAAGACTTTTAGATGTATATATATATCCCTTTTTTGAGTTATAATTCTCTAAATGCCACACATTAAAAAAAAAATTTCCAAAATATTACACTTTTTAAATTCAACAGGAAGTCTCTCTCTCTGAGGAAGCGACCTCCTATTACAAATTTGGTTTTTATTTATTTTTTTTTGAAAAATTATTTATTATTATTAATTTAATTATTTAAAAAATAAAAATACTAATAATAAATTAAAAAAATACATTAATACATAAATGTTATATTTTTATTATTGTTATTATGATAATAAATAATTATTATACTTATAATTAAAAATTATTATACTTATAATTAAAAATTATTAAATATATATATATATATATATTATAGTATAAATTTCAAAATAAATAAATGATAATAAAAATTGAATAATAATAACAATTAAATAAAAAGAAATTTATATTGCTAACATGAAAATTAAAATACATGAAATTTGGAAAAATAAAAAACATCAAATTTATAATTTGGCTTGGAAAACGACTTCCTGATGAAGTCCTGATTGCATGTGAAATCGTTCCCCGAGGAAGTGACCTATAAATACGCACTTGTTCTCGAGTCTCTTTGCATTATTCTACCCACAACTTCTTCCCCAACTTGTACACACAAGTTCTTGAGTGTCTTTGCATCATTCAATCATACATTTAAAGTTATCATGGAGCTATCTACAAATCACATAGCTGAAATCAAATATATTCAAGCATTTGTAAGTATTTTATTATTGATATAAAATTTGATGTGTTTTATTTTTCCAAATTTCATGTATTTTAATTTTCATGTTAGCAATATAATTTTTTTTATTTAATTGTTATTATTATTCAATTTTTATTATCATTTATTTATTTATTTATTTTGAAATTTATAATATATATATATATATATTTTATTTAATAATTTTAAATATAATAATTTTTAATTATAATTATAATAATTGTTTATTATCATAATAACAATAATAAAAATATAACATTTATTTATAATTTATTAATGTATTTTTTTATTTTTTTATTAGTATTTTTATTTTTTAAATAATTAAATTAATAATTGAATTATAATAATTTTTAATTATATGTATAATAATAATTTATTATAATAATAATAATTGTTTATTATCATAATAACAATAATAAAAATATAACATTTATTTATAATTTATTAATGTATTTTTTTAATTTATTGTTAGTATTTTTATTTTTTAAATAATTAAATTAATAATAATAATAATAAACAATTTTTTTTTTAAAAAAGTCAAATTCGAATAGGAGGTCGCTTCCTCTTCAGGAAGTCGCTTCTCTAAAGAGAGACTTGCTGTTGAATTTAAAAAGTATGACATTTTAAGAATTTTTTTTAAAGTATGACATTTAAGAAATTATAACTCAAAAAAGAGATATATATATTCAAAAGTCTTTTTTTAAAAGATAAAGGACATGATAATCAATTAACTTTTGTGATTTTTTTTTTTTGGCAAAACTGTAATACAAATCTTTAACTTAATTGAAGTTTTTTAAAATTATTATTTTTATATCAAGATCGTAATTTATCTTTCTACACGGTAATAATGTTGTACTTTCAATAATTTTGATTTAAGTTTGCGGAAAAATGGTTTTGTTTTGAGTTTCTTTTAAAATGTTTTTTATTATTATGTCTTTTTATTTTGAAATTTTGATCCAATTGTGACTTTGTTTTATAATACATAGATATTCATTTTGACTATTATACACTTTAACGAAATCAAAATTGCATTATAACTTCAAAATAAATTATTATATTTATTTAATTTATTTAATGTTTCTAAATTTATTTTTATTATGCTTTGGTCTATTAACTAATTTTATTTTAATATATATATATATATATATATATATATATATATATATAAGATAGAAGTAAAAAATAAAGAGAAAAAAATAAAAAGTAGAAATTGTCATAGAGAAGATAAAGAATTTTTTTTGAAGAGAATATAAAATTGAGAAATGAAAAAATAAAAATAAAAAATAATCAAACTTAAATTTGTGATGGTCAAAATCCATACAAATTTACTATTCACCATATTTGTGGTCACTTAACACCTCACAAAACTCAACAAACAAAAAAAAGCATCACAAAATTTCAGAAAATTTTATGATTAAGAACAACATATTTAAATTTTATAATCGTAAGAGTTTCTTCTAACAATAATTTAAGGAGAATTTGTCGGCGGCCACTGATTTTTTAAAATTAAGCACAGATAAGTACTTTTCTACGTTTGAAATGGTGATGGAGCATCATTTGTTAACAATTTAGTCCTCTTGTCACTTTGTGAAGAAATACTACACAGATTTGTAGACATAACATAACCTTTTGGGAGATGTAGTTTTGTCCTTAACATTAACCGATGCAACTCAATTATAAGAGTCTTATTTATACTAAATTATTCAATTCCAACAAAGTCGTCCTCTTCTATACACAATTATCCATCAATATCCCTCCCACATATTAAAACTCATTTGCATGATATGTGTCCATAGAGAATGTTGACTAACATTTATACATGCAATCTCAGTTAGTCACATGATGAAGGATACATATCATCTAACTTTTCTCATTAGTATGTTTCACAAAGGCCCCAATAAACCAACCCATTGATGATATCATGAGATGTTAATCTAAATAATCCAAACTATAGTGGCTTGCATTTACCAAATAACTCAAACTGAAAGGATGCTACTTATTTATTACTTTATTTCTAAGATGTTGAATTTGAATATCAAACATGCTAAGTTCATCATCCAAATGTTGTTGGTTTATTTTTTAGAAACTTTTTTTTTTCTAACTTTTTGTTGTCTACATGAACATTCACTCTCCAATTGAATATACAAGCTAGAAAAAAATGAAACCTACAAATCATTGTAATTAATGATTGAAATATTTTTTTTTCCTTTTTTGACATATACATTTGTTTTCCTTTAGAATATTGAAAATATGGAGACTATTTATTCACAAATTGACAAAAGGAGTTAATATTTGGAGTTGTATATACTCCCAATTGATGGAGTAGTTCAGTTTTGAGGCTCCACAAGCACATCATACAATTGGGTCAGTTCAGAGAATATTGCTCCAAGAATTGAGAGTATGTTCCACCTAAATTGAAGGAATTCAGTCTTTCTAAAGTAAGAAAAAGTTGGTTGCCTTTGAACAAATTTGTGAAATTCAACTTTATTTTATAAATCATTGATTAAAATAATACTTATTTTAAACTCTAAAATAAATTGATCAAATAGTTAAATCATATTTAATCAACGAAAAATATTTATTAGACATAAAATCCAATATACCGTATATATAATTTTTTCTCTCTACTCAATTTCAACACCAAACACATTTTATTTATATTTTATACGGAGTCTAGACTTTTGTGTGTGTGAATAGTACACCTCTTAATCAATATTACTTAATCTTTAAAAATATAGTTTTGTCTTTCTTAGACTAGATCGTCTCCTAGTTGTAACCATTGTTTTATAGTAGACCTAGCTATGCTCTGATTTCATCTTGTTACATTTTTGGCATAACAGCCTCAAAAGTTATCTCTTGATGTAAAAATTGCCTCTATTATTTTGTCATATCACTAAATAAAAATCTACCACAGTATTGCCTATTCAAAGGAGCAATGTGCTAGCCATAGAGCTAAGGCTCCCTCTATCACAAGATGCTAATGATGTTTATCCAAAGGAAATTTTGAGATACAAATTAGTTAGTCACATCATGAACTACACATATCATCTAAATATTTATCATGATATTGCTTTTCACAAGACCCCATCATGAAGGCAACCAATTATGTCACAGTAAGACTCACCACCAACCTGGAACTTTCCTTTCAAAGCATAGGACTACAGCACAAAATACCAACCGTTTGAAATAACATGTCCCCCAAAGGTTGATAATTGATATTGACCCTTTGACTAAGTGTGCTACTCTCAATAGCTCAAATTACACTGTAACTATTTAACATAACCCTTTACGTCCACAAATTTGAGCTACTACTACTAAAGATCTTATCTTTAATACTTTCTGCTTTAAGATAAGATATATGAACGTTTGCTTGCCAATCTTTTCCATCACAATGAGACATTATTTGACAAGCTTATCACATACAAATCACATGCTTGACCCTTGTTGTGAGGTAGAACAAACCCAATTCCTCATTATGATTCCAGAGGGTGAATGATGGTGCTCACGTGAAGTTTTTTGGAATTATC
The DNA here is from genome assembly GCA_037974875.1 of Cicer bijugum. NCBI lineage: Eukaryota > Viridiplantae > Streptophyta > Magnoliopsida > Fabales > Fabaceae > Cicer > Cicer bijugum. The sequence goes on from JBBPBT010000659.1 coordinate 4,513,348, forward strand.
CTTATAAATGTGCAATAAAACAAGTCTTCACATGTGTCCTTCATTTGAACTGCTTGTAGAATCATAGGCCCCTAAGGTTTGAAAGGATTAATGATGTGAGGTTTAGGTAAGGGTGACTTATTTTTGTACTTATAAATTAATCACTTTTAGAGAAGTGACAATCACTAATTGCCGGCATGATTTAACTGAAAAACTATGCATTTAAGATGAATTTTGAAAAGAGATAAAAGCACGTGTGTTGGTGTCAAATCCAATAACAAGTGGAGCCTTGACATTGGATTTCAAACGTGAATCCAATTGGGACATTGTCTATTGCCAGATAGGATTTTGACTCCCAATAAATTGTGTGCCAAGGTTACTAGTTGGAGCAATTTGGAAATGTTGGGAAACATGGGTAGAAGATTTGCCAAATGGAGAAGAATGGTGAGGCAACAAAAGGGGAAGTTTTATATTATGAGGATGTGTATCTATATGCTTCTCAATTGGCATAAGTACTCTTAGTCAAAAGCACTTTTTTTCAAGTATTTTTAAATATATGTATCTACCTATCTCAGTGGATTGTACTATCTGACAGTTAAGTATAGTCATTAGCAAATAGCAGTAATTGAATATGTTTATGTAACATCTTCAAGTGGTTGAAAATCAACCCTCAAAAATATAATTTATATTTTTCATATTTTTCCCCCCCTCCCCCTACCAATTCTTTGTTTTAGTATATGTTCTTTGTGTTTTCTCAAAAACATACCAATGAAAGAAAAAGAAAATACACAGTCAAACATATCTGTTTTTGGCATAAGTCTTTGCTTCTGTCATGTCTCACATCTTGAATGCTTTTTTAAAACAAACTCATTCTACTAGGAGTTAATTTTATCTAGACAGAGTTATTAATGATAATTAGAATTTAGTATCCATCTTTTAAGGGTATAATTATAAACCTGGTTAGTACCATTGATATGTGTATATATATAAACTTTGTAAATTCAACTTTAATTTGCAATTTTCACTAGTGCATGATACATTAAAGTTAATAGTCATAACTCCCCACATTCTGATAAGTAAAAAACTTGTTATGTTTTTCAACCTGCAATAAAATATTGTACCACTAATAGATCAAGTCCAACTAACGTTGTTTCCCTATCACAGGTGAAATCCTTGAGGGACCATGTGTTTGTGGTCCTTGTGATAAATAAAACTATATGTTTAACTTGGCATCTAAGAGAATCCATACAAAGAGATGCAAAAATTAAGTCACCGTGGTAGGACTTGTTTGCGAATATTCTACATATAAAATAGGTAATATATAAAGGAAGAGAAATATTATTTAGACAAATTTAGATACAGATACAATATATTTATACAGTTTCCGAATTTTAAATAGTTTTTTTCATCTTCTAAGATACTTATTGTCTCATCTCAAGTCACTTTATACTCAATAGTATACGGTGTCGAGATATAATATCAGAAATAGGTGTGTCTAAATAACACAGCCGATAAAGAAAATATTGTAAGAAGGACAGGGTTGGTGAGTATTATTGATGTGTTGAAGAGTGTCATTTTCAGTGTGATAGAGATCTCTTTGGCATCTACATTTCCATTCTTCAGCCGTTTTCAAGCCACCTGTTATTAATTCTTTCTCCTAATACAACATTCTTTTATATAACATCAACTTCCAAGGAGCTAAACATATTTGTTGTCAAGGTTTATTTAATTTAATATTATGGCAGGACACTTTTTGTCAATGAAATTTCATAAGCCTCGGTTATGCAAAAGGTGGTTTCCTGAAGCAGAAAACAAGATTTGATATCATGTGGAGGGTGTATAGTCATTCTTTTAAGGTGTCAAGAATGAAGATCGTGATGATTAAGGGAAAGAACTATATCATAGAATATGAATAAATATAGATGTAACTTACATTTGGAACACAAAAGCTAGGATTTGTGGCTTCAGACATAAACCCAAACAGGCGTAGTCTTTTAGATATCTTCTAATTGCGTTGATCCACTTCATGTTTCTCTCTTAGTGTGAGGTGTTACTGTATTGTATATTCTATCCTTTCCAAACACACACTTCAATCGGTGTAGACAACATGTAAAGTATGACTCCACTTTCATCTCTGTCTTGTTTTCTTTTTTTTTTTTTTAACTATTCAATTCAATTAAGTCTCAACATCCAAAGTTCCTCTTAAAATAATTCCTACTAAAATTTTATTGAAATTAATTTTTTTAAATTCCACTTTATTATTTTGTGGGACAAAGTAAATTTCCATGATTGTTAATTAAATTTTTATAAAAAGAAAAAGAAAAATATTGAAAAAAACAATTTCAAAACAATCTAAAAATATTTTTCAGTGAAAAAAAATTTCCAACAAAAATCAAAAAGATTCTTAAGAATAAATTTTTTTCTGAATCATAAAATTTCAAAAAACAAATTGTAAATTATTTTTTATTAAAAAAATCATAAATTTTATTTGTTGAAAAAAATTATTATTTTTTTCTAATTTTTACAAGCTTTTTTATTTTGAAAACAGTTTTTTTTGAAATATTTTTAACTAAATATTTTTTGATTCCTTTAACCTATAAATTAAGACCAATCATTAATATACTTATGACATTGACACATATACTTGTGACATACTTTTCTAATCGTGGGTTTTATTTTATTTAATAAAAAACTTATTTTCATTGTCAATTTATATGCATATGAGAAAATCTATGAATAGTTATTTTTCTTTTTTATTCTTTGTTGTGAGACTCAAATTTGTACTCATCACAAAAGGTTTAATATTGTTTGTGCATTGTGTGTGATATTTCAAAAGTCTCAAGTTTCACCGTGATAGAGAATTGTATTCAAATCCGTAAGAGAAAATCTTTACAAACTATATTACTCTGAAATAAAATATAAATAAAAAGAATAACTAAAAAATTATTATTCAAATCTTAATATTTAACTAAATATATCAACTTTTCAACTATCTCTATCTTAACCATCTCCTTTTTTTGACATAGCCTAACCCTACTACTACTATTTTCCTTCACCTTATTCTCTTCTCTCAGACATCTCATTCTTATGATTATTAGTCAATGCTTCAATATCCAACTCTAGTATATCTCCCAGTTACTTCTTTTGCAGCTAATGTTGCAAAAGTTACAAACAGCAGAAATGCATACAGCATTGCACTATAATAAAACAATACACGTTGTTGTTCCGTTTTATTTTCATTTTTTATACGCAAGTCATAGTGTGTGTGTCAGAGAGAAGATAGATGGCCTTTATCACACTGGTGTTAAAATATAATAGAGACAAGAGTACCAATAATGGCCTCATTATAACAAACTCAACTATTCCGGAAAGGTTAAGAAAATTATTGTAACCTTGTAGTGTTCAATCGATCTTCCTCGGTGGATTTCTTCAGAGTACTTAACCCTGGCTTACTTTGGCCCCCCTGGATGGTAAAAATCAAGACACAAACTATTATTATTTTTTAAAATAAGCATCATCGACACTTGAATTACAGACAACTTTCAATCAACTAAATTTAAATCATTCTCCAACAACAATTTTCCTAGCTAAGAAAAGTTAAAGCTTGTGATATGCACGACCCATCTGATATCTCTTGAGGCTAAAGAAGCTAACTTCAGGTTATTAAATTGCAAAGGATCATTGGAGAAATCTGCAAATTACTGCTACCCACATAGGCATCACTGATAAAAGAAACACTTCAACCGAAGATAGAAAAGGATATTAAAAAATTCCACTTCCCCTGTTACTTGAATAATCAAATGACTACAAAAAATCCACATATCAATTACATCATTAAGTCAAAATAGACAGTTAATTAATCCCAAAGATATTGAAGCTAGGATCATTAATAACATCTCCCACTCAACCAATGAGAAGCAGTTATAATTAGTAAAGTCCAAATTTATGCTACCTGCACAACATTATATTTCTTCTGCAAATGAAATTACAAAGATATGAGATATGACCATCAATAGTCAAACTAAAAGTGTGTTTCATCATGTATAATTAGCAGATATCAAGTCTAAGAAGCATATCCAGAGTGAGGAGGTACAAGGTTATTCTTAGAAACTTCAGGCCCCTAAAGCTAGTTCAAGGGGTGAGAATTGTCTAAGCGACTAAGCCTTATAAAGACTAATTTAATCATACCTCTATTCGATGTGGGATCTCAACACGCACCCTAACACTCATTACTAGACTTTTAAAACATGGGGCTGGTAGCCCATATTAGAGATCTCAACATACACCCTCATGCCCAACACCGGATATCAGGAGCCTGAACAAATATGAGTGGTCCAATAACAGATCTAATATAGACTCTATCACCTAAGAATTTGAGCTTTAGACCTAATTCAACCTCAAAAGCTAGCTCAAGGGGTGGGGATTCCCAAGCCTTTAAGGATCAATTTAGCCATTAGTTTAGGCAATGTAGGATCTCAACAGTTATTATTGGATAAATTTAAGAAAAATGTGTAAAACATAAGAGAAATAAGACAGAAATCAGTAATGTCATTCTGGAATATAAATTCAGAATTATCATAAACAAATTTAATTATTTAAGTACCCATAATCTCATCGCCAAACCAATTACACTGTTAAATTCTTATTAATTCTTCCGTCCTTTTAAGATGCCATATTTCAATTGAAAAAATGCACTATCTAAAACAAGATCTAAATCATTTCAATTCATGTGCTCTATAACTACTGCCATTCCCTTACTACATTATCCACATTTGCACAAGAAGTAGGGCAGACAAAGAGAATTAAAGATGCAGTACCCATACCCCGTATAACCCCCTCTTCCACAGAGAAAAAGATTCACATCTATGGCCAACAAGAAACAGTCATTCAAATTTATTTTTAAAGAGTCTACTAATTATTGATCACTTACTGCTCCCTTTTGGCCAGTCAATCTTCGGATTGATGGAGCTCGTGCTACTGAGGAAGCAGCAGCAGCTGCAGCCACACGTATTCTGCAGCAGAAAATATAATGTGAATATTCAGATTCAGATCTGAAGCAGTATCATACAACTCCGAAAATTAAGTTTTGAAAGCTAATATTCTTCACTACCTCTTATGAACATCAACATATTCATCTGTCTCATCCACAATCTCCTCCTGCGTTATTTGAAACAAATTCAAATTATTCTTGATTGAAGGGGGAAAAGATTAACTAAACACCAATGGTGGGGGAACTTCTCAAATTACTGTAATTTACTTGCAGAAGTTCTTCAAATACATCTTCTAAAGTGATAATACCAATCACTTCACCATCTTCAATATTTTCTGTAAAGGAACCATTTGTTGTGACATCATTAGGTTGCAAAGCAGGAAACTTATTAATGCTGGGAGGTCTTGAAGACTTGTCAATGTCAACAACAACACTTTCAGTCACCTCATCCTGTTTTTGTAGTAACGGAGTAGTCAATTGTGAATCCTCGCCAACCCTTTTGTTTTCTTCGCATTTCTCTCCATCAGTTGTTTGTAGAGGCAATTTTACTTTTCCCTTAGCCTTGACAACAGCAGCCATATGACTGCTGCCTTTTTGGAACTCATTCAGTATATCATACAGAGGCATATCTGCTGGAACTCTGTAATATAAACCATTACAAAATACGGATATTTGACTTAAACTTTAAAAAAAAAAAAAACAAGAATATCAATGAAGAATCAAATGTTAAAGATGTGAACCACTAATGAGCTTCTGTCTAATTACTTGCTTTTAGGAGACTGACTTGGTCTTTGACATGATGGGGCTATATGACCAAATGGTTAAGATTAAGAGTTTGATCCTTACCACCTCAATCTTAATTAAACTAAATTTCAACGTAAATTGAGCCAATATAAAGTCCAAGCTTCAAGGGCAAAGGATTCTTCTGTAAGGAACTATGTCATTAGAGAAATAAAAATCATATATGAGGCTCCACTTAACAACTAAAGCTTTTAGAAGAATTGAGACGACTTACACACCGTGGGATTCTCCGGATGGAAACAGCACTGACAGGGGTCTCTGTTTCTGGCCGAACAGTGAGAAGACTTTTAACCTAATTGAAAAATTAAAGTAGGTGGGGAAGAAAATTAAGAAAGTAATAAAAAAGAGAGGACTAAAACAAAGTCATAAAGTGAAGATTTAGCACCCACAAGTAGAAGCCCAATAATGTTTTTCGGATTTCCTGAGTAGACAGGAACACGGCTATGCCCACGAGCAAGAATTTTCCCCATTGCCTCCCTGATTTGATATTCACAACATAGAATAGGTTTAAGGGATACAAAAATACAACAGGTAATGCATACTTTGTAAAGAATTCTACTCTTTAATCAGGATAAAATAAGCTGCACCAAAACACTCACTCACCAGTCAAACTTTGAATTAACATCCAAAGAAAAAGTTGATTCAATAGGAGTCATAGCCTCTACAGCAGTCTGGTCAAAGAAACAAATTATAATGGATTAAAAAAGGAAATTTGCATAGATGTGTACTGCAAAAAACAAAAAATGATGCGCAAAAATATGTCTTACACAAGTCAATAGCATTAAAGAAGGCAATTGATTCAGATTTTTTAGATACCAATTACCAACAACAGGTAGACTCTTTACAAATCAAATGAATCTATGTCCAAGCTTCGGTAGTTACCCGCATAAACTCATGAATATGGGAATGGGTCTAGGTACTATAGTACCCACCAGAAAATATGTTATGTTTTACAGATAGGATTTGAAATGCTTCTGAATTTCTTCCTATTGAAACTTGATTTCATGTTTTCTTTTGTTACAAGTCTTAATCATAATGTGGGTGCAGGAACATACTCAGGTATCCTACACACCTTACTGACTACCATCCCTAAACAACATACATAATGAAAATTAATATCAAGGTAATTAGATAAACTCAAATATGAAGGCCGTAGCAATATTAAAAGAGAATACAAGATCACTGGATGTGAATGGTCTAATTTGAACCAAGAAGCCATGATACTTTGATAAGATTCAGAAAAGTTTTGAAAAAATAAGGCGATAAGCAACTTTATTAAGTATTTATTCAATAACTACTTACCAATAAGGGCGTATGTATATGTTGTTTTACAATCAACGAGAGAATGAACTTAACTTCCACTTAAGCTCTACAAAATTCATTTCTATCAGTTGTCTTGAGGAATAGAAAATAAGCTAAATACAAATTATAGGCATAAAATAAGATCTTTTTATAAGCTCTTCCAGACTGTTTATGTCATAAGACAAACCAATTAACTGTTCCAGATGCCCACTTAATATACCCTAGTTCCTCATTCCATGTCCACAAACCTTGACCATACCTAGCATCCCCAAATAGAAGACACAAACTAGTTAGAAATTACCATATTCACGAAGCAAACTTCACATGGTTACACATTTCATCATCAATGTGTATTGTAATGAACTGTCACATAATGAAACATTAATAAATAGGTTGACATTCAACATCATATAGTGGATGGATACTGGGTATACCTTTTCAGTTAAATCTAGAGCTCCGCTAATAATTGTTGTCTCATTGTGCGTAAGCTCGCCACCTTTACCAGCCTGAAAACAAGAAATCCAGCATTTGATAATCAAACACCCATAACTATAATGGTAATATAATTTTCTAACTTCAGGTGATTTTTAAATTAAATCACAATAAAACTGTTACTTTAATACCTCCTTACTGTGGATGGAGACAAGAGCTTTTAATTGGGCTCGCCTAAACAATGCCTCATTGTGTCCTAATAGCCGATCTAGAACCTGGACAAATATCAATAAGAACAAGAAATCCTTGAGGCATCATTAAAATCAAAACAATTAATTAATATAAAAGTTGAGCTGACACAAACATTTTGAAAGGTTATTTGACCTGTTTTCAGCCAAAAGGAATACCTAAGACATTGCTCATCTGCTAACATACTAAATGTTAGGTCGCAAGGGAATCCTAAAACACTGGGTATATGGATCTAGTCAGCTATATGTTGTTCGACACTCAAATTTTCATCAAATATGACACAACTTACTCGCAGACGTGAATGTTCAGGCATATAAAAAATAAGTTATTTCAGTAGTCTTGTTTGGTTTAAAAGAATGCTTCAGTGTTGGACGTTAATTATATTATACTGATTATCCAATGAAAATGAAAGAAATATAACTCATGCACACAAATGCCTAAACCAACCACATAAACAAATACTAAAAGGACCAGAACTTCAAACGAGGTATAATAAGTCACCTTTCCAACAGGATAAGCAACTGGATAACAGATTATCATTAAAATCCGTACAAGCCATACAAAGTTGGCACCTACAGCAAGGCCATATCTACTACAAATTGCTTGAGGAATAACCTGAAATCAGAGTGGAAAACATAGTTTAAAGAGAAGAAAAATGGAAAAGGGGGTAAAAAAATCAACTTCATGATATTCATTGGGAGCAAATATTGACAGTAAACCACAGACCCATGAGACATGGAAAAATCACATACCTCCCCAAAAAACAGAACGAAAGTCACAGAGAGAATGATAGCAACAAACTGATTGAACAGCTTGTCTAGGTATATCGGAAGTGCCTGCAAATTGCAAGTTTCAAAGCTAGCAACTGTTTAAAATTAGGCATGATTTAGGAATCAATGTGAAGTATATATGCAACGCAATACAATCAATGATTCAATATCAAACATAAAGTTATAAATAATACAATCAGTGATTCAATATAAAAACATAAAGTCATAAATACTAGTAAAACGCAATACAGTAACACAGCATAGCCTCTGGCATCCAAATATCTGATTCAGACATTAGAGTAAATCCAAATGACCACTTCAAACAAATTATTCTAGTCTGCCTAATCAGCTTTTTTTTTCTTCTGTTTAACACTTTGTATTAAATTAAACACCAAGCACTATTTGCAAGAGGTTACTTTCTTACGGCAAACTCTTGCGAAAAATTCGCATGCGACAAAAATTTATCTATTGAGTTATAACATAAAAACTATGTTATTCTAACTCCGAATCAAAATTAAAATTGAAAATAGAAACATTGTAATCCAATTACCTCCATAGCAGCAGCATTACACAAAAGCAGAGTCACCAGAAGCTGGTGCTGTTTTTGAACCACCGGAAGTATAACCGCTGCATGAACACACACAAAAAAGGAAAATCACGTTGACAATTTAACATTCTAAATTTCCTAATCTAATTTTATTAAAGGAAAATTCGATCACATGATAAGCGGAAAAGGAAAAAAGGAAAATCTAAGCGTAGAAGAAAAAGAGAAAAACCTGCTTGCTTTTTCTCGGAGGGAGAACCACTACGCTGAAGAATCTCGAGATCAACGAGGCCGAGAGACATGAGACCTAGGGTTAAACCTGACATGATTCCGGCGAATATGATAAGAAAACATGAAATTCCGGCATACACGAACCACCACACTGATCCGAATGGTATTCCTTCATTGCTGGCGAGTTGGTTCCGAGTCAGTAACCGAGTTACCATTATCCCACTCACTACATTAATTGCCATGGTACTGATCCTTCGGCTTTCTCTTCTTTTTTTCAATTTTCTTCAGTTTTGTGGGCCCTCTCTTTCTTTCAGTGCAATCACGCGCCTACTTCTTTGACACGTGGCGGAATTAAGGACCTTTACGTTTTGATGAGTGGATTTCACTTTCACACGTGGAAAACCGCAAAAGACGACGTAGCTTCCATCTTATTCTAGACTAGACTAGACTAGATTAATCCTGGTCGTCCAATCAGGATGATAATTTTCATTTGACATTTTACTCACAAAATATCTTCTTATAAAATTAAAAATAGGATTAATCGTTATTTTGGCATATATACTATAGGTCGAATGTGGTTTTAGTTCATTTAAAAAAAATAGATTTCATCCATGAAATACCATTTTCTCATCTTTTGGTTCTTCATTTGGCTTTTATCTTTAAAATATTGTGATGTGGCATTTTGATTTTACGTTTCAAAAATTTTTGAATGAAATAAGTCAAAATTGTATGAAATATTAAAAATATTAAAGTTATTATTCACCATCTTCAAGAAAAACAATTTAAAGAGCTTTTTTTTCTCACATATACATAACCCTTAAATAGTTTTAGAAAAAAGTTAATGTTTCACCTAAATTCTATTTACCGTGAAAAATAAAATATCAACACATACAAAGTGAAGCATCTCTATCACATTAATTCACCCAAACAAAGTTTTTTTTTTATATCTTTTAGATTTGGAAGATTTATCTTTTTTGAGGTAAAAATATTTTTAATATGTGTTTTAATGACAATAAATTTTATGAAATAAATTATTAAGTTTTATAAATGGTAATCTAACACTTGTGTTTTATTTAAGAAATATAATTTACATAAGTGAACGAACAAGAAATTATTTGCACCAAATTCATAAGTATTTACTCAATAATAAAATAACTTCAAAATAAATATATCATATATTAGTCATTCGAAAGAATGATCGATGTATTTTCAAGATAACATTTTCATGAATAAAATGTCTAATAAATCCATACATATACTATAGTATCCTAATAATATCTGATGGATAAGACACGACATCTGAAACACCAAGAGAAATTTTAGGAAGTATTGTTTAAACAAAAGATTTCTCCTCTCATATAAAATTTAACATTCTCAATTGTTATAAAATAATATTCTCATGATAAACAAATTCGTAGCACTCAAATATTCATATAATTTCAGCAAAATTACAAGAAACAAGTTTGAAGAAGAAATTATTTCAAGATTGAGTCAGTTATTAAGTCATTTGTTGAAATAATTATGGAAGAACATTCATCATAATGTTATGGTTGTTCTATTAAAGAACAATTGACAATAATGTTCTTTTTAAAAGAGCAACATACAGTAAAATAGTTGACATTCCGCATATGGGTTTTTCAACATTTAATGAACAACTAAAAGTCAATATTTGAATGCTTATTTACAAAAACAAACATGATGTGTGTTTTACATATTGATTTGCATAATAATATCCAAATTGATTTATATATTGATTAGAACATTCTGATTTATAAAAGAATATTATGGTTTATAAAAAGAATAGTTTGATTTTTTTATAAAAGAACATCATTCTTATTTTATTTTAAAGATATAAATAAAATATAGCATTCTCCATAGTCTAAATCTCCAATTAAAGAGTATCAAGACTACTCAAATCAATAATTAAGCCTAAAACTCAAGCTAAATGTACAAACAACGAAAACAACCTCAGAATTGATGATCAGATTCATCTCTTGATTGACGAGGTGTGAGCAAGGACATGAGTACATTGTTGTTGCACCTTTTGCAGAGAGTTCAATATGCTTCTAAGACAAAGGACGATCATATCACAACCCAATCACTCACTCATTTATGTTTTGCATCAGATCCAAAAGAAAGAACATTATGGGTTTGTCAAGAATAGTTTGAACAACAATATAAACATGTGTTCAATTGTTTTAAAATAAATCTGACGATTGGCTAATGTGTCTAGCAGAAATATTAAGTTTAAACTGGATATTCAAAGTCTCACATCATTTATAAAGTTGAAGATCAACTGATAGAAGAAGGCAACAGTTCAATTTGCAAATTTACTGACACTTGTTCAAGTAATAACAAGTCAAAAATTCTTGAAGCAAACTTCAGCTCTTTTCACTATATATGTGGATCATCATTCATTAAGTTTGTCATTATTTATCTCAAACAAGTGTTGAGAAGTTTCAAGATCTCAAACACTTTTATCATACACATCATTTGTAACTAAGTCTATCTTTTATGTTATATTTAGTGTATTTGTAAAAATTCTTTCTAGATTGAAAAGTGATTGTGAAAATTAATTCAAGGTTGAAAGATGAGTGTAAAAATCTCTCTTAAGTTAAGAGGTGAATATATTTGATGAATGTGTGATCAAGAAAAAAAGTGAAAGAGAACATTTTATTTTGGTTATAAAGCACATAGTAAAAATCTCACGGTTGTTAGAACTGAACTAGTCCGAGTTGACTGAACTGATATACTTTTTGTGTGTTATATTTTTATCTCTTCTCTTTAATTATTTGCACACAAATCATATTTTACTATAAACTAATTTGTATTACTCACTTCTAAAATACCCAGAACATTATGTTTCAATCAATATTGTTTTTGAGTTAATTTAAAATAAACACATAAATCAAAATTTTAAAAGGGTCACAATTCAAACACATTTTCTTGTGATTGACATTGTTACTTGAATTGCTATCAAAGCTCTACCCCTAAGGTTTGAACACTTAACACTGTAAGAGGAAAAGATTCAAAAAAAAGTGATGTCAAAACTTACAAATCAAAGTACATGTCATAGATGACACAAGTTGGGACATTTCAAAACTAAATATCTTTTGAACAAGAAAGTAGAAAAAAAAAAAGGTTACCTTGCAAAAAGAGTTCCAAAAATAAAAATCAAGGTTAAAAAAGAAAAGATCAACACATGTATAATAGCAAATAAGTAAATTGTAGAGGTAACAAATTATGAACTTTGTTATTTATGTATATATTTTAAAAACCTTCTAAATGACTCAAATAGTTTATCTCAAAACTGAATATTTCTAATAAATCAACTTTTTGAGATAAAGAAACAAAAGAACGAGCTACAAATTAAGAATAATAAATATATTAAAATCTCACTGAAAAATATTTGAGCAGCAAAAGATTATCAATTACATAACCATAAAAAACCATGGAATAAAGTATTTCTTTTAAAAATAGAAGTTCATGAATTGAAAAATGATTTAACCAATATGGTAAAAACCATTGAAACCTTTCAAAAGAACATTATATCTGAAGAAGGGATATTTGACAAAAATGATTTATGTTTCAAAACTTCTCAAAAAGAAAAGCTTTATGAAAACTTTTTTGTGTCAAAGACAAAGGGTGAGAAATGTAATAAAAAAAAAATCATATTATGACAAATGCAAACACCTTGATTCAATATGCTATCATAAGAAAAGAAAAAATGAGATTGCAATAGAATACTCTTATGACAACAAATATAACTATTCACCAGTAGAATATTCTTGTAACATACCAAGACATTCTAAAGCAGAACGTTCTCATAATTGATCAGAAGATTCTAATCATTCTGTAGGAAAATGTTCATAACATGACAAAATATTTTGTAGTAAAACGTTATTGTCACATATTAGAACATTCTGATTGAAAAAAAAAATTGAGAAGGAATGTTCTTATCATGACAAGTTTGATCATATGGAGTTATAATATTATCATAAGATAAACTCTTTTGAAAGAAGATACACTAACCATCAAGGATCCAAACAAATATGGGTACCAAAATCATTATTAACTTGTGATGTAGGAACATAATCATACAATCAAGAAAAACATTGATACATGGACAATGCATGTTCAATACATATGAATGGAAAAGTATGACGCCTCCTTTCATTATAAAAAATTGGAAGGACTATAACATTTAGAAACATTAACAAATCAAAGGTACATGTATCATTAGTTTTAATAATTTTGCATAGATTAATGATGTTTGATATGTGAATAACAACTTTGTAAAATTGGTTTTAAAGTCATTTTTTAAACTCCACATGGTTGAGGTAAAACAAACATCCTTGTGTTTCATTTTAAAGAAAAATCTTATGGTTTATACTTAAATGAATTTCTAACCAAATCATGTTATAGATCTTTTGAAAAAGATAAACGAATTTTATTTTTAAAATCATAAGGATGGTGTCCTTAAAACTTTTCAAAATTCCTTATAAAAAAGTTTTAAATAGAATTATCATTTATATAAGAAGTGATCAAGAGAAATTTGAAAAATCATTCATCAAATAATTCTTTAATGAAAATGACATGTCACGTGATTTTTTTGTCAAAGAACTTTCTAATAATATGGAATTTTTTTTATTTTTAAATAATAATAATTACAAAAATTGACTAGAATAATTTTAAATTAATCAAGTGTTGAAAAATAATTTTGAGGAAAAGTCATAAAAATTGTTTGTCAAGTTTTTAATCTTGACTCTATTAGAAAATATCTTGAACATACTTTAATATGAATTTTTTAAAAACAAAAAGCAAAACATATCATACTTTCACATTTTCAACTGGCACCACTATCTTTTACATGATAAAGAAAGTATGGACAAATTTATTTTAAAATGTTATCAAAGCATATTTTTTTGAATATTCTACATTCTATAAATATTATAGAATATAAAATCTCACGGGTTGTATATGAAATTGTGTATATTGTGTTTGATAAATATGTTGATTTTCATGATCAAAGCTAGGATCATGAAGAATAGTTAAATTTGAATAAATTACAAAGTTGATAATGTTCAAACATCCTCCTCAAAAACTCCAAAGTCTAATCATGGAGTGATAAAAACAAAAAAGATCTAAGAGAATGATTACATTGAACAATTATGTTTATGTCATCATTTTGGAAGCAGTAACAGAATGTTCTCCTAAAAGTAGAACATTATTGACAGTGAATATGTTTCATCTGATCAAAACTAACATCGTCTATGACAATGATACGGTTGAAGAACATCAATAAATTCTAAATGAGTTTAAATCATTTGCTTTTGATACTCCTACATCTACCTCACTATTGACTTTTCCTTCAAAATATCTCATGAAGATCAAATTATTGGAAGACATAATGGTGGAATAAGAACTTGTTGATATTCCAAAAATATGACAACAATGTGGCTATAATTTCTTAAACATAGCCAAAAATCAATCATTGAAGGCAAAATAGAACAATCTTGAGTTAATGTCATAATGGAGAAACTCTCTCAACAACAAAATCAAAATTGTCTCATTTTGACCATCAAAATAAGCATAAAGAGAAGCTCTAAAATATACAAAGATTTCTTATCGTTGAACCTTAAGAGAGAAAGATCACTAAAGAGGTACACTCAATTATGATTCTTATGATATTTGCATCATGATAAGTATGATTTTTTTTTTTGCAATGATATTATGTGATTGATTGTATACTCTTAAAATTAAGATTGCATTCTATTTTTTATATAAATACGACTCTAAAGTTTATTTGATTACATCACTATATTTCATTATTTGTGCAAGCATATATCTAAATCTTATCATAAATTCAACATGCTTTGACTATTTGCTCCTATATTATTCATAATGCTTAAATAAGTGTGCAAATCCAGTATTTATTATAATTGTCTCTAAAACTTTTAACGACAAATTGTTGATAAAATTTATAGTTGCTATTTTTATTGCCAGTAAAATTAATATTAATTGCTGTTAAAAGTTTTTTTTTAGTGATTAATGCTGATAGACTAAAAATGAAATATAATATATTTTTAAAGAAAAAAATTATGAATATCTATATTACATTAATTCCTTAGTAGTGTTTTGACTGATGAACCTCAATAGAACTGTATACAAGCACAAGATGGTGTTGACCTCATTAGTACATATCGATAATATATATACTGCAAGTTGTAATCTAAAATTCACAAATGTCACGCACAAACCTAGTTGATAACCTTATATAAACTAATAATATTTGTTAATTATATATAGATATATAATTTAGTGGTGAAATGCTTTTACATGTCACTTTCATATATACACTTATCGAACTAATTAGAATAGATACTATACACTTTTATATACAAACTTTGTGCAAAAATATTCTATGTATGTTTGATGTGGACAAAGATGCTAATGGAGGCGTTGGAAAATCATTTACTCATACTTTCTTTTTTCTTTATGATAAATATGGAATGCAAGCAAAGTCCAATACCCCTTTACTAAAGGTGATTTTGACCATACATGATTTGTTAATATTTAAGTGAAAATACATTTTTAATTTTTTAAATTTAATTCAATTTTTTGTTTAAGTTTTATAGGTTTATTCTTTTATAATTTAATTTTTTAAGTTATATTTATCTATATAATTAACATTTAAAATAAATTAAATTATGTATCCAGTCTTTTAAATTTAAAATTTTTCTTAAATTATTATTATAAAATATTAAAATCTAATAAAAATTTTGATTATCTAAATTACTTTGTATACGAAAGACATTGATTATACAAACATATATTTATTACTTTGTTTTTAAGGTTATACATTGGTTAAATTATTCTAGAGAAAATAAAAAAATATAAATAATTTATAAAATTTGATAAATATTTCTTAAATGATTAATATGAGAGACATATTATTATAATATTTAGTAGAATTTTAAATTATCTGAAACTTTCAATTGAACTAATTATTGTTGAAATTAATATAAATAACTAATTATGTGAATAGAATGTAACTTAGATGATGAAATTAAAATAAAGTAAGCGAAAATTGAATTAATTTTAAAGAATATATATATTTAATTAATGTTTCTGCTTCATTTTTATCAAAGACTTCCCTAATATACTTAAAACGATAAATACAAAAAATTTCTTTTCCTTAATATGGGTCCACTTTAACTTTTGAAATATGGGGTGGTGAGTGGAAGCATAAAGGAAGTTGCATGTGTGTTATATATATTTGTTGGAATCATGTGAGAAATGTGAAGAAGATAATCTGCGAGGGCATTGCCCGCACATTTTAGTAACTTTTCCTCTTTTGTCTTCTTTTTCCTTGATTCCAATTATAAACTTTAGCATAAGAATATGATTAAACAGTAATTCATTAATGATTTCACTTACATATCCAGCAATAAATATTCAGTTTGGTATTATTTTTAGGAGAAAAATACGAACCAATTTTAGTTCCTGTTTTGCAATCTCTTTTCAGTAAATTTTAAAATTGTGAATCTTTAATTTTGACAATTGAAAATTGTGATATGAAGAATTGTATAAAGATTTAACGCTGCTCGTGCAAACTATATATCCTTCAAAAAGAAATACATTAATATACACATGAATCTATTGTAATTGATCCAGATAATTTGTATAAATAGACATAGTTTAATTTGTTAAGAAAATGAAGGTCAAAGACTAAAATATTGTTTGTGATAAACTTATTCTTTAAGTCTGATTTAACATTTTAAAAGTCTATATAGTATGGTAGTGTTAAGATCATTTTTGTATTAACATATTTAACAATTAAGTTTTATAAGGTGGTTTTGATTTATTTAAGGTATAAAATGGCATTTTCAATAATATGACTATATATGATAAGTTATATAAACTCTATTTAATTAATAGTAAGATCTTTAGAATAAAAATAATTGAGTTTTTTTGTCACAAGGAAATTATAAGTACATGCACATAGAATCAACTGCATAATTAGAAATGTTAGAAAAGCTAAGCAAGTCACAATCTCATATACAATTACGCAAATTTTTCAGAGTATATAATGACATTAACCAGATTTTCAAGTTCGAAAACAATTAATATATGTACTTTTTAAAATAA
>JBBPBT010000659.1:4531096-4541939 GCA_037974875.1 Cicer bijugum
ATAAATTTACATATAAATAATAGAATTTTTCTAATATTACATATTAACAATAATAGGGGTAAATTTTTCATTTTCAAAAGAAATAATAAAATATTATAAATAGTTATTCGATTGATCATTTTTATAAATAATTTATTGTAAATTAATATTTAAAAATTATAAAAAAAATATAATAACTATTAACAATGTTATTTAAAAATAGTAGTTCATGACTTTTCTTTTTTATATAAATAAAACAATAATTTTATTGATATTAATTTAATAAAATATATATATTTTATTTTTATGAAGCCACTTTTATTTAAATTTTTATTTCAATAATAAAAATAAAAATAATATGTCAAATATTATATGAGTAATGTATCATGTTATATTAATAAGAAATTATGGTAGTTATCTTAGCACGTCGTTTTCATGGTGGGAAGGGAGAGAAGAGAGTACGGCTTACTCGAGTCAAGTCCAATCGAAAGATTAGATAGAATTAGAAGAAATCAGAAAAAAGGCACAATGAAAAAAAAACATCATTCAGAGTCCCCACCACAATTAATACTTCCATTCTCATAACAAATCAATAATAACTGTGATCCATTTAATTAACTTTATTTATAATTGGACCCACCAAATAGCCACCTTTAATCATGCTTAAATGCAGGCGCACCACGAAAATCAGTACGGAAACTTTGCAAAAAGGAGAAGCTTTTTATAATTGCAACAAAAAGAAAGTAAAAAGCATTTTGAATTTCTCATCATATGCTTAAATATTCTCTTCTTACTTAAATATAACTTATCTTTGGTGTATTCAATTATAAATAAATATTGACTAACTTTATAATAGTTATTATTATCAATCTAAAAATATTCTTCTTCTTTTTATTTATCAATTTAATTCTTTTTTCTACTAAAAATAGTAGTCATTCATATGGCTATACATAAATTACATCAACTCGATCAACTTGATCAACTCAATTTAAATTGATTTCAAAAAATGACTTTGAATTGAATAAAACCATATATAATCTAATTTATCATTTTACATATATGACTTAGTTCATAAAAATTATTTGATTATTTTAGAATGTTGCACTTTAATTATTGTAATACTTATAAATATTTTATGCAATTTTATAAATTTTACAACTTTGTTATATTGATATTTGCAATTAAAAAATTTTATGATTTTGATATTCTCATTAATTGTATATTTATATTTATTAGTTTCTAAAAGAATAGCAAAAATATATTACACTATATTTTTGTGTAGAAAATTAAGGTTGTGTTATTCTTTTAAAAATATTAAGGAGATTAGTCATTAACAATAAAATTTAAAAAATTTAAATAACTTAGTATGTAACTCGAAAACGAGCTATTTGATCCTATCCAACTCAATATTTTAACAAATAATTTTTTTTACCAAATTCAACTCAGTATTTTCTACACGATTTCAGTTTTAATTTTGGTCAAACCCAACTCAAGCCGATCCACATATAATCATATTTATTTATTTAAATTGATAAAAATTACATCAATCGAGAATAATATAATTCAAATTAAAAATAATTAAAATAAAAAAGGATTAATATACAAACAAATTCACAAAATATAAGTTAATAACCTAAAACGAAAAAATATCTACAAATACGACATAACATACAAATATTACAATATTTAAGTGTCCACAATATCTATATTTTTTTAGATATGTAACGTTGAATATGTCAAAATCGTTGATTGAATTTGCACTAAATCAAAACTAATCTATCAATCTAAATCAAACGAATGTCATACTAAGACGAAAAATAAAAAATAATATTGCACTAAAACTACAAAATTATAAAAAAAGAAAATTAATTATATGCAACAATCATCTATTTAAATAATAGAGAAAAAAAATAATTTAGATAAATAATTTAAGACAAAAAAATTAATTATAAATCACTCATCTTTAAGTAAAGAAAATAAAATAAAAAAACCACTTATCTTAAATTTATAAAAATTAATATAAGTGAGTTTGCTTTTAAATTATAAAAATGTTAATAAATTTATAATCGAACGTACGGTACAAAATTTAATGTAATAAAAGTGATTTCTATATAATTGAAATAGATTAGTTTGATAGATTTAAAATATTTTTTTGATGATTTTTATTTTAACTTTTTTAGTTAAATATTTTTCATAAAGTTGTAGTATTGTCTCTTTAAAAAAATTAGTCTAACTTAAACTTAACTTAAACTAACTTATAGATCGTTGTCAGTTTGTCTAAGTCACGTTCAAGTAACGGTCGTCTAATATAGCAGATACTATAACTTTCGGATAAAAGTTTGTTTGGCTATGAGAAATAAGAGGAAGGTAAAGAAAATTGAAAGAGAAAGAATGAATAGTGATATATTTATATAGATTTAGATAAGAAGAATTAAAAAAAATATTGATTGTTTGAGTAATTATTAAAGATAATTAAAAAAAAAAACTCTTTTATTTTGTAATCAATTTAGTGACTAATTTCAAAATTGTAGATTCTAACTAATATTTGTATAATGCTGTATAAAATTTACTTTAACTAAATTGTCAAATTTAGTGTGTCTCTCATGGTATTGCTGGTAAAGCATGAATGCAAATTGTAACAAAGCAGTACAATTACATACTCTAGTCATAGTTCACAAATTTAGATTTGGCGGGTAATTGCATTATTTTAAATTAATTCTGTTATTATATTATTCGGATCATTTAATCGCATATTAATAGTCTAAATTGAAAATTATGTGAAAATGTGTCTTTTGTATTTATGTGTTAAAAGAAGAATTGGAAAGATACTTGACAAGTAAGAAACTTTTTTAATCAAGGATAATAAAAAAAATTAACAAGTATATTTGGAGCACTTTTTTATTTACTTAATAAATATAAAGTTCGTTTTTTCTTAAATATGATTTTTCACAATTACGAGTGACATGCGGTAAACTTTTGTATGCAATTAGAAATTGAAAATAGTGACAACCATTTTTACACTATAGATCTACAACATAAGCCAAGAAATTAAAGCAGGGATCGTATATGCTATGGTCCATTGACACATATTAAAATTAATTTATAAGCAATACACTCCAGTATTCCAATCCCCAAGTAACCCAAAAAAAACCAAACGAAAAAAATTACATATTTCATTTTCATATAACCTGTCTATATATAAGCTCAACAAAATATTATAATTAACAATAATAGATATAGTGCCCCCACCCAAAAAAAATCAAAAATAAAAATTGGACAGCAATGGTGTAGTTTGAATCAATTGAAATGGTATATAGATTCTTGGGCCCCACCCACATATTGTCTCTAATGGGCTGCTGCTGCTGCTGCTGCAATAGCAGGCAATGCTATTGAAGATGGAAGTTCAGAAAAGGCAGTGATTACATCTTTTGATGATATAATTCTAGATCGAACACTTATTTCACCATATAGAAAATCGTGAAGAATCATAAGACTTTTTGTAACTACATGATCTTCCCACACTTCCTCACAACCACTTGATCCACCTTTAATCACCGCTTCAGTTGCATCAAGACGATGCATGTTCCTTTTCCACATTCCATTTAATCCACGAATCTTTTTTACTTGTCTATTCGCAAGCGTGCAATTATTCACCTTCACTCTTGCAATGGCACTTTCCAAAAGTCTCTTTTTAATTCTCTCATCAGCTGAATTTGCTTCCGCTACTAGAAAATCATGAAATTCAGGTACTCCAATAGCCCTTCGAATTCCTTTTGTATAATCACCAGAAGGATTAAAGAATTCACGAACTTCATCAACTTGACCAGCTTCAATCATTCGATCAACACGTGATTGAAGTGAGGAATGAAGCACAGGTAGTGACACGTCAACCCAAAGAAAACAACACTCATATCTTAATCTGAATTCACTACAATGGTTCACCAAGGTGTCTAAGTATGAATTTGAACCACCAGCAATAATTGGTAAACCATCTTTTTCTACAATTGAATCAATTGCTAAACAAGCATGGTGACAAAAATCATTTGCAGTGAAATTTGAAGTAGGATCAATTACACCTAAGAGATGGTGTGGGACCCCATCACATTCTTCTTTTGTTACCTTATTTGTTGTAATGTCAAGACCTTTATAAACTTGCATTTTATCTGAATTTACTATTTCAGCTGGTTGAAAATGTTTAGCCAAATCTATGGCTAATTTGGTCTTTCCAGTTCCTGTGGCCCCCATTATCACTACCACTTTATCTTTGTTTCGATTGTGAAATAAAGACTCCATTTTAGTCAGTCCCTTTTGGAAATTTACAAGGGGCAATTCTTGTTTGCAGGTAGAGGATCTTGTTGGCACTGGAATAATCATTTTTCTCCTTTTTTTTTAATATATATCTGCCAAGTTGACCAAACATTTTTAATATTTAATTAGACATTTCAAGATATGATAATAATAATAATAATAATAATAACTATCCAAAAGCACTATAACTCAACCAACTCATAATGGGGCATTAATTTAGAAACAATTGATTACTAAATATTTTGTATGGAAACAACTAATATATAAATCGGTTTAAGTGATCACGAAAGGGACGTGTACACAATTACACAAGTGATTATAAGAGAAAAAATTGTTTTTGTAATTGTAACATGGTTAGATAAAATAAATATTTTAGTTTCATAGTTTAATTTTGTCCTTACCCATGAAGTTGTAATGATTTATTATAGCCAATCATGAAAAGAAAACTAGGAGAATCTAGTAAGCGAGATGAGGAAAGTGCTAAAAAACAAACAAGCTTAGTCTTTAAGCAAATAGTGTATTTAATTTAATACTTATGAAAAATATGAAAGATTAATTCAGGGAAAAACATTTGGTTTCATATTTTACCAAAAACAGAGAAGCTAAAGCAGGGGATAATATGGAAGTAAAGTTTAGTAATAATTTTTATTTGGACCATAGCATATTTATGGATATATATGTATGTGTACGTACCGTCAGTATAAAAAACGTGGGAATTGAGTGAAGGAGTACGTAAAAGTGAAAGAGAATTAGAGGGGAATTTTTGTGGAGGAGGGTGGCTTAAATGGAAGTTCTTAGGACAATTGTGAATGATCAATTAATTTTATGGTGCAACAAAGGAAGCTTACACCGGTATTTATACGAAACAAAAACTATATGGCCCACCTAAAACTACGAGAATGAAATGTTTAATGCTTTTTCATTACCGTCCTAGGGAATTCAACGGGTTGAAATTAAATAGTGGAGTGAGATAAGATGTTAATCATCACAAAAGTTTAGTCACTAGAAGAATGGGTTGATTTTTCAATAGTTTTTATTACATTTTTTATATCATTGTTATTACTTTGGCCTGGAAGCTATTTATAGGTTCCGATCTAATATAAATAAAAAAAGTATCTTCGCCACCTTCCGATGGGACTGAGATTCTATCCAACTAACCTATAATATTGTTACTTAGTGTTATAAAATGGAATGGAATAAAAGAGTATCACTCATGGACATTTTTACTAATCACACAATTCTTGTATTTTTATTTTAATCCACTGTTCAGTTTAATCGGTTGATTATTTGGAGTATAACATTATTTCAGAAGTTTTTGTGTATAGTGTAGTTTAAGGATTGAGGATGATTGGTTTTGATACTTTTATGTCTAATTTATTTGGATGTCTAATTTAACTCATCATTTGCTGACAATAAATATTTGTTATTTATGCTTATCAATTGATCACTAGAGAATTAAGGATTCTTGTAGAGAAGAAAAAGTTGAGAGTATAATTGATTATATCCATAATAAAATTCTTTTACATGCAATTTGATACACCTTCATACTACAAGTTTGGTATGCTCAATAATAAGATTTGCATTCAAAACATGCGAACGAAAAATCACTTCATTTCTTGATTTCGAATTGCTCGTATCACCAAAAACCAAACTAAATTAATTATTTGACGTGTTACACGACCACATAAAAAAGTCATCAAATTGGTTAGATGATTGATTGTCTCCTTATGAAATACACCAAATAGTTCAAACCAATTCAAAACACCACACCACACGGATCCAAAAAGATGGGACACAAAGAACAAATAATTGACTATTTCAACTTCCCCACAATCTGCTACACATTGTTAATCTTCCAAAAAAATGATTCTTCGACGGAACAACTTTTCTTTTGTAGGCAACCTATCTTGAAACAACCTCCACAAAAATAATGATACTTTTGTTTGGACAAAAGGATGTCACACTAGGTCTTGAAATGGAGGTGTGTTGATTACTAGCGACAAACTCCTCCTGCAGTACAGAATATGCCTCATTTACCGAATATGATCCTCCTTGCGTATTGTTTCATGATCGTTTATCAGATACATTAACTTGCAAATAAACGTTAGCCAATAAAATTCTACATTGCTCCACTAATTCCTCCTCCCACGCAAACAACTTTGTTCGTCGTCTCCACCCTTGAATACTCTCTCATCGCAGCATCTCTACCATAACCTCTACATTTTCCTCTTATTGCAAAGACAAATAAAATAACCTACTAAATTTCTCACGCAAGACCCCACCAACCAACTATTGTCCTTCTAAAACAAAATATTACTCTCATTCCCAATAATATCATTCCTCTTCAATACCAACTCTTCGTGCAAAAATATCCTTCCACCACATATACCCCTTCGAATCCCCCCTAAATTTCTCAACTTCCACTTCATACTTATTGATCAAGACCTTAACACAAAGATCATCTGACTCCGTTTTTAACCTCCAACGACATTTATCCTATATAGCGTTATTAAAAAAATTCAAATCTCAGACTCCTAATCCACCCTTCTCTAAAGGCAAACACACTTTCTCCCAATTGACCCAATGAACCTTAATCACTTCTTCATTCCCACCCCAAATAAATGATTTAAAAATATATTCAAGTTGATAAATGATACCTGCAGGAGTCTTGAAAAAGGAGAGAAAATAAACTGACAATGCAGATAAGACAACTTTGAGGAATACTAAACGAGCACCCATCGATAAAGTTCTAAAGTTCCAACCAACCAACCTATTTCGAATCTTCTCATTAACAGGTTTCCAAAACACTTTACGTCGGGGATTTTTGCCAATCGACAACCCCAAATATTTGAATGGGACACATCTCAACTTACAATTAAGAATTTGTGTCGCAATCTGAAGCCATGAACTGTTAACATTAACAAATGCGAACATACTTTTATGAAAGTTAACTTTTAGGCCAGATTGAAGCTCAAACCACAACAAATTAGTTTTGATTGCTCTAATATTATCCCAACACTTCTCTCCCATGATCAACGTATCATCTGCAAATTGTAAAAGAAAGATAAGAAATTCATTTGAGCCCATCTTCAAACCTTTGAATTGATTGGCTTCCATAAAAGCACTAAAAAGAGCATTCAAGCCCTGAACAACTATTAAAAACCAGAACAGAGATAAGATGTCACCTTACCTCAATCTCCTCCGCATATCAAACTCTTATGTAAGACTCCCATTCACTAACACATAAACTGACGTTGAACCAACACACTCCAAAATTCATTCATGCCATTTCTCTGGAAAATCCATATTTGCCATCACAAGCTCTATGCAATCCTACTCAATTGAGTCATATGTTCTTGAAGTCCACTTTGAACAAAATTAACTTTTTTTTTCTTCTTTTTTGTCTCATCAACCACTTCATATGCTATTAAAATCCCGTCTAAAATTTGTCTGCCTTTAACAAACGTTGATTGAGATTCAACTATTATAGAACCAATCACTTGACTCAATCTATTCGCCAACACTTTTGACAAAACTTTATACATACATCCCACTAATGAAATGAGTCTAAAATCATATCAGACTTGTAGATTGTCTTTTTTGGAAATTAAAACTATGAATGAGCAATTTGATCCTTTTACCAACCTCCCATTTGCATGAAAATGACCTAGAAATCTCATAAAGTCATCTTTTATGTTCTCCCAAAACTCTTTCACAAACCCAAAATGTACCCCATTCGGACTTGGACTTTTGTGGCTGTCACAATCCCACACCGTCCGTTTGAGTTCATCTTCACTAAATCCACCTAATAGTGTTTCAATTTGTATTAGTGGGAGATAATTAAATTGCATGTTATCCAAACCCATGTGGATGGATCTGGTGGATTTAAAATGACCTTCAAAATGATTAAACATTGCACTTCTTAGTGGCTCCACCCCTTCGACACGCACACCCCCCAACCTCAATACTAAGAATTGAATTACAATGCCTTCTATTGGATACCATACCGTGACAAAACTTTGTGTTTGCATCTGCTTCTCTAAACCATTGCACTCGCGATCGTTGCCACTAAATCTCTAAACCATTGCACTCGCGATCGTTGCCACTAAATACTACAATTCAACCAAGACCAAGAACAAATATTAGCTGACAATTGTCTATGCTCTTCAATCTCTATGTTTGATAGAACACACGATTCTTCTTTAATATCTAACTTATTTAACTCCTCTTTAACCACCTTTATCTTGTCAAATAGGTTGCTACAATGTTCCTTATGTCGACTCCTCAAGTGATTTTTGATATTTTTCAACTTTTGCTTTAGTACAAAGCCCCTCAACCCAACACCGTATAATTATCCCATACCTCAACAAAATCCTTAAAACCATCAAATTCCTCCCAACACTTCAACGTATGAAAAGGTATTGGTCCCCAATCATCACACAAGAATAATGGACAATGATCTGATAAGCCTCTACCCAACGTCCATTGCAAACAATTGGACCATTGACGACCCCACCTCTTTGATAAAAGAAACCGGTCTAATCTGCTCATGACCGATCCATCCAAATGACACCAAGTAAAAGCTCTACCATTTAAAGGCAAATCAATAAATTATGATTCTTCAATAAAATTAATTGCATTAAAATCTCCACATACACACCAACAACAATCTACATCGTTCTCAACCTTTTCACCTATCATATTCCACAGTTCTCGCTTCTCAATCTTGTCACCAGGTGCATAAACATTTATCACACAAATTTTTTCTCCAGTATCCTTCCATTCCCCCTTTGTAACTAATGCATGATTTAATATAGAAGAACTTTGCATATCGATCCACGAGCTATCCCACAAAGTTAGTATACTTTCGGATCTACCTACTGAGGGTTTGAACGAAAATCCAAACCCTTTTTATTTTTTATTAAACCCTGCAATTCTTTTTTTTTTTTCGCAACCCCTCTCACGCCTCTAATGTTATAACATGACATCTTCATTTTCAACCTTACTATCGCCAAAAACTTCCTACCCATCAACTTCTAACTTCTTATGCATCTTTTCCATTATTCACTATATCTCTTTGTTCCATTTTCATTAATTTTTTAACTATAATAATTTCCTCCTTTTGTGGAATTAACCCGACCTCTTTTACAAAACTTAATACTTCTTTACCCACCTCTATCGCATCATTATTAAGTAAAGTCAAATGCCTCCAATCTGCCCGAGACGAAGAATCGACCAAACTAGTCAAAGAAGAAACACTTACTTGATTTAATAGAGCAGACAAAGTTGCTCGTCTCCTATTATTTTTATGTTGAGCCTCGAAAAAAAGTCTCTCATTATGTTGATGTTGTGGTAGTCTAGCTATTTGTTTTAAAGATAAAAATTTTCTATATTGACTTTTTAGAAAATTATCTTTCTAATAGTCATTTTTCGGTGAACTTTCCTTCTGCATAATTCTATGCGGCTTTCCAACATGCTCTTCAGACCCCGTTATATTTAAACATGTTGATAAGCCCACCCCACCATGAATAAGGCATGCGCTACTACCACATAGTCGCGATCCAATATCACAAGTCTGCTTCGTCAAACTACCTTCATGTGTTGCTTCATCAATTTGGAAATCAATAAATTCTCTCTTTACATTAAATGGAATTATGTTGACTAAGCCCAATGGGTCCCACCATTGACACTCTCAATTTGAATCAACGAATCTCTAATTTTCTCTCTCAATTTATATTTTAATTTAGTTTGTAAAATTCATATTACTACTTAATTTCATAAGTATAATCAAATTTGTTGTGCATTAAATTAAATCCAATGCGTGGAGATAACCTTCCTTACTTTTAATACCAGGTAGAGTTTAACACACAACACAAAATACTATCAAAGAGCAAGACCAAAAATATAGAAGATAACAGTTTTTTTTAATTACAAAATGCTATAAGAGGAAATGATTTTAAAATTTATTTTTAATTAATAATGTTTTTTATATAATTTTATATGTTTAAAATGATTAAACTACTCTAATGTTAACCAAAACCTTAAGTTTTACCCATCACTAAAAAAAGTTGTATATACCCCTTTTCCTACTTAATGGAGCATTTAATACGCCTAAGTAAAGAATCCCATCTAATCTAATATTATAATTACTGTGTTCTGCTTATAATTAACTAATTATTAAGCAGAACGAACAAATTAGCAACTAGCACTAAAGATTGTCCATCTATTCTTTTTATACTTAGCAACTAATTAATCTCATACTTAACTTAAAAAACAATAAAAAATATCAACATCAAGTAATAAACTCATCGGTCTAACTGCGGATAATCAAAAGATAGCACTCAAATAGTCATGATACCATTCTGATAATTGTGATGGATAATAATTTATATTATCCGTAGGTACCAACTTGTTGTAAATAAATTAAATTAAACTTTGTGCTAATTAAATATTTTGTCATGTAAATTAAGTGTCAAATAATTTGTAAACTAAATTCTCACATAGACAATATATTTGACATATAAAAGGAGCAAACTCATATAGCAAGATAGTAATA
>JBBPBT010000659.1:4548132-4582412 GCA_037974875.1 Cicer bijugum
AAAAAGTAGACGGATCAAGTATTATATTCAGCACCAAATATATATAATAATGCTAGAGAACAAAATTGGTATATAAATTGAGATACAAATATGCATTATAATAATAATATTGGTATTTTTCGGTTGAACTAAATATTATGAAACAAAATTTTAAATTTAATTAAAATTACAATGAGGCCCTTCATAATAGATAATATATGAGAGAATTGTACCAGACACCCCCCAATTTGACTTGTCACCTCCAACCATGAGTAAAAGACTATTTTACCCTCAATTACAGTATCACTCGAAAAATTGAAAGTTTCGAAATACAAAAGTAAGGAACTTTCGAAAATTTCAAACCTTCGAAATGCAAAAATCCAAAAAATTCGAAAGTTTGGATTAATCTGAAAGTTTCGAAACCCATAACCCAGAAAAGTTCGAAACTTTGCCATCCTTTTCAAATTTTCGAAACCCAGAAAACCTTCAAAAGTTTCAGGTGAATCTTGAAAGTTTTAAAACCCATAACACAGAGAACCTCGAAAGTTTCCATCATTCTAAAAGTTTCGAAGTTAAGCTCGAACATGTTGAAACTTTCGAAACCCATTAAACTTTCGAAGGAGATGGAAATTTTCGAAATGAAACATTCGAAGTGGTTAGAAAGGTTCGGGGCTTGAATGGAAGGAAACTTTCGAAACTGGGCTTGAAACTTTCGGAAGGGAAGAAAACTTTTGAAAATATTTTTTTTGCCTTTATTACATTATTTATTTGTTGCATTTTTGTTTGCCTTTTTTTGTTTGCCTTTATTACATTATTTATTTGTTGCATTTATTTTTGCTTTTTTTTTGCCTTTTATTATATAATGTTTTTTCTAAATATTTATATATTGATATGTTGCAATGCTTAGATGAGAGGTGCATTCGGTCAAATTATTCGCAACATTATATATGGAATCTTATTCGAACATTTTGAAAATTTTGAAACATGAGGTTTCGAATGTTTGGTATATATGGAAACATCAAATTTCGAAAATTTAGGAAACTAAAATTCCGAAATGCATTTTTTTAATAATAAATAATAATAAATTAATAGTAATAAATAATAATAAATTAATAGTAATAAATACTAATAATTAAAACTAATAAATAGTAATAAATTTCTTACTTAATTTAAAAAATAGTAATAAATTTAATTAATAATAATATTATAAATTTATTTTTTAAAATAAATTTTTAATTATAAATTAAAACTTTCGAAAGTTTCAATTTTTTTTGAAATTTTCGAAATTCAATTACTTCAAAAATTTGAAAGTTTCGAAATGTATTTCGAAAATTTGAAATTTTCGAAATATATTTCAAAAATTTCAAATTTTCGAGTATCACGTTTCAAAAGTTTTAAATTTATCAAAATTTTCGAAAGTTTTGTTGTTTTTTGGAAAATTATAGGTTTAGGTTTTTTGAAAAAGGACAAAATAGTCTTTATGAAAAAATGAGGGGTGGGAAATAAAAGTGAGGGGTACACGGTACAATTTCCTTTTTTTATTTAATGTGAATGTTTATCCGCTTTCTAATGTATTGTTGAAAACTAGAATATGATTAAAAAAAAAAATGGAAGTGGAAGGAACGTTCACCATTTTTATTTTCATTCTCAAAAAAGACAGTCCAACGGCAAACCAAAAACAAGACTCTTGCCTTTTGTACCCCCCATTTAAACTTGTACCCCTCAATTTAATGTTTTTTAAGTGAAATACCCAAAATAATCTTTAAAAAATCAGTAAAAAAGTCAAAAAAAGTTTTTACCAAAAATTTCAAGAGGATTGAAATTTCTGGTAGTTCAAAATACATACTAAGTTTCATTTTTTGAAATTTCCGGAAAGGTTCACCGGAAAATTGAAAAATTCGATAGTTCAAAATCAATACTGGAAATTTGAAATTTCCGGTACACTGTGTATTTAAGCCCTTTTTGAAATTTCATGGTATCAAAAGCTCTGCTTAGGATTCTGTAAACCTTTCCATAACCCATAAGGGTTTGGCGCTCCAACCATTCCACCATCACGTTTGGCGCTCCAACCAACTAAGCACATAGTACCCCATGGAAGGTAGCCATTAGGGTTCTGTAAACCTTTCCTTTGGCGCTCCCACCATTCCACAATCAGGATTTTGGCGTGCTCCAACCATTCCATAATCAGGGTTTGACGCTCCAACCAACTTAACTATGACACACAGTACCAGATTTTTGAAATTTTGAGATTAACTATCGAAAATTTCAAACAACGAAATTTCCGGTGAACAAAAACAAACTACCGGATTTTTTAAAATTTTTGAAATTTCCGGTAGCTTCCGGAAATTTCATTTACTAAAATTACTTGCCGGAAATTTCAACTAAGGGGTCAGATTTTGAGGTTTTTTTTTTTTACCGCTCAGGTGAATAAATTTATAAGAAATAAAATTGGGTTTTTAACAAAATGGGGGGTACAAGTCTAAATGGGTGTGGGGGGTGAGGGGTACAAAAGGCGAAGATCAGCAAAAATTATAAGGTCCATAGATTCTGGGCTACCTCGATATTGCTCATGTGCAAAGTGAAAATTGATATTGTGGTTCATACACAGATAGTAATTGAATTTAATTTATTTAGATAATTAATGTAAATAATTTTTATACATTAGTCGATAAAAATAATTAAATAATTAAAAATATTTAATTTTTATAAAATTATATCTATAAATAATTCCGAATGTATTAACATTATAGTTTTTTTTATATAGTACATAATAATAGAACTTATAAATATTATAAAAAAAAAAAATTAGATTAGACATAGTCACACACATGTTAATCGAATTGATACGTCTATTCCATCTCCTAATTTATACCGGTGGTGAACAACACCTTTAGAAATAATTAGTATGCACATCATATCTAGATAATTTTACAAATATATTTAATCATATTTCCCTATTTAGCCACTTTGTAAAGCATATCCACAATTATCAAAATAATGAGACGTAATTAAATACATATAACAATGAGGTATATCAAATTCGATTATGCTTCCATCATATTAAATACATGTGCAATTACTATATTAGTGGTGACATAAATAGGAAAAAACGCAATAATGTAGCTTAAACTGTGGATTCATATAGGATTACTAGTTGATTACATGTATGTGTTGGTCTAAATCATTTAAAAGTTGTAACAATAATTTTATCATATTTAGACACTCCGAAGTAGAGTTAATTGTAATTTAAAATTAAATTTATTTTTATTTAAATATATTAGAATATAAATTATTTTATGTTTCACTCACTTTAAATTAAAATTAATTTCACAAAATTAATTTAATCAACGCATAATAAAAACACAAACTACAGGCATATTATTGGATTTTAGAATGAAACTTTGTATGTTTATTTTTATTATTCTTGGCACAATTTTGGATAGTTTTTCTTGGGAAGGACAACTTTTAATTTTTATATTATTGATTTCTTAAACAAATATTTAAACTATTGAAAACGGTAAGAATTTATCTAATTGCGATTAATTAATAGCTTAGCTTAATTGCATTTTAGAAAGTAATTAACCCTATCCCCATATCCATATCCAAATTTCCAAAATCCATTCCAAATATGTCGGTTAAATTGCACATGTTTGAGTGAAACCAACGCGTAACGAAATTACAAAACTAACCTTTCCGATCTGCTTCATCCTCTTCTCCCAAACTCTGTTCCCAACAAACATTTCATCTCTTAATCCAACAATTTGAAACAAACACCTGAATCCATTTTCATGGCCTAAAACATAGAAAGAAAAAAACAGT
Source organism: Cicer bijugum (assembly GCA_037974875.1). Taxonomy (NCBI): domain Eukaryota; kingdom Viridiplantae; phylum Streptophyta; class Magnoliopsida; order Fabales; family Fabaceae; genus Cicer; species Cicer bijugum. Next base: position 4,551,931 of record JBBPBT010000659.1, read on the forward strand.
GCAATTTTCAGTTGAAAAAGATATAGAGAAATAGAAAATTCAAACCTGGCAAATCTTGGGGGATTGAGGGCTCGATCTTCGTTGAAGCAACCTTCCCCTGATTTCAACGACGAGGACGAAGAGTGTAGACCTTGGCGTCGAAGAATCACTATGGCTTTTTCCTGGGCTTCTGCCTTCAGGATCACACTTCTTCTTCTCCTCTTTGCTGCTGTTATCATCGCTTGTTTCACTCTCCCTATTGAAAAGGTTTCCTTTTTCTTATACCCTTTTCAATTTTATTTCAGATTTCGCTTTTGGGTCTTTTTATTTTTATTTTTTAGGTTTAATTGTTGTTTTTATTTTATAGATTCTTCTTTGACCATTGTTCCTATTGGATTTGTTTTAATGAGAAATTGGTTTTCACAATTTGAACCTTTTCATGGTTTTTTTTTTGGTTTGCAGATTATGAAGGACTTCTTAATATGGGTTGATCGTGATCTTGGGCCATGGGGTCCACTTGTTCTGTAAGTTATTTTTCATTTTATTTAGCTCTAGAAAAGCTAGCTTGTTGAATGCTTTTGCAATTTCATAGTTGTGACATCTTGTTTCAATTTGTGTAGTTTTAAATAATTGCACCAATTGATAGAGTTAATTGTGAAAAAGGAAATATTTTGTTGCCAAGTAGCTTACTAGCTTAAGTTGAATTTTGTGTTGCTAGAGCAGTATATAATATGCATTTTTTGTCTGAAGACTCCGGTTCCTAGGGGAAAAGAACCCTAGTAAACTGAAGTTCGACCAAGAGGTAAGTAATGTTTAGGGAATAGGACCCTAGTAATGTGGAGTTCGACTGAGAGGTAAGAAATATCTGCCTAAAGATTGTTTTAGCTAGGATTTGAACTCGAGTTCTCTCAAAGAATTTGTTCTTAAATGAAACTTATTAATCACTTGAGTCCAACCACTTGGCTAGCTAAGATACTGTCTAACATAAAGATTGATATAGTCTAACATCATTTAGGTTTTTTTGTAGTTCTGAAATCCATGTCATTTTTTATGTGGTTAAGCTGGCTAGGGGAAGGATGGCTTATTTGTTTTCATGTTATACTATGTTATTATTATTGATAAGTGTAACAATCCAATCGTCAAATTGTTTGGGAGCTATTTGCTAAGTCTATTTTGGAAGCCATTTATGAAATAAGTTCGTATGTGTCTTACCAGCACTTCATTACCCTTTGGACCAGTAGTGAAAGTATGAAATGTTTCTGTATGCTTGAAGTAGAGTTATTGATTTGTATGAATGTTGAGTTGAACATTCTTAATTTCTTATGATCGTGGGGTCCCTGTGTCATGGGTGTTGATACTTGACAGTATTGTACCAAATCTGGAAATGCTTTGGCAGGTATTTCTTTTTGGAAAAGTAGCAGGAGTGTATCATATTGGTCTTAAATTTAATTATTGGGCTGTGGGTTATGAGTATCTGCTGGCACAATTCATAACTCATATTTGTTTGGTGATTTTCAGGGCTGTTGCTTACATTCCTTTGACTGTCTTGGCAGTTCCAGCTTCAGTACTTACTGTAAGAACCATTGTCACTCTGGCATTTCTTGCAGAAGTTTTTTTTTTTTTTTTGTTAAATGATATTCTCAAGTACAAGCTATATATATGAATGCAATGTTGCTTAGGATTGTTAGATAACTGTATCATCTCTATGCATTTTTCATTTTTAATTCAATACTTGAATTTTACCGTGCCTATCATGTTGTCGAGAGATAACACCTGTCCAAGGTGGGGATGGGGAGTTTTTACATGCTCCCATCCCCCATTCTCCTCTGTTGCCAATCCTCACCATAGGGTATTGTGAATTTAAAATTTCTCCCTGCCCCTGAAATTGTCAAAAATATAAGAAAAATAAGCAAAGACTATGAACAACGATAATGCTTATCAGTCCAATAATGTCTGGTTCTTATTGCTTGGAACTCAATGTCAGTTAGGATCCAAATGCTAAATGGGCTTTATCTGTTTTAATAAAGCATGGTTTCGTTTGTACAATGAGAATCAATGGGAATGGATGAGTAGTTCTATTGCAGAAGATGGTTCCTGGACAACATGAATGAGCACATCTACCATCCCTAGTGTTAACTATAAATTGTATATAACCAATCATTTTTTCTTTTAAATTCAATGATGGAAATTTGATTTCTTTATTCAGTTTGAAACTCAGGATAAAGGAAGCATGCATCAATGATGCAAGCAAAAAAATAAATGAGCGATAAACCTCCCATGCAAGCACTTGCATTTTGTCATTTCTTTATATGCTTGTGATTTTCTTCATGTTACGACTTTTTGGTTGTGATTGTTATTTTCAGTTTTCACCCTTCTGTTCGTTTCATGCTTTCATTTTTCATCTCTATTAAAATACATGTTGAATAAGAAGAAAGCTTCTATAAGCAAAGTCAATTCAGTTTCTTTACTAGTTACAAGATACTCCTTTTTTCAGCTTGGTGGTGGTTATCTTTTTGGGCTTCCAGTGGGCTTTGTTGCTGACTCTATTGGTGCAACTGTTGGAGCAGGAGCTGCATTTCTTCTCGGTAGAACAGTAAGTTTTCAAGTTTTACATTTACGAGTTCTTGTCAAAATAATACTATTTTTTTTGTCCTCTACTTGCTGCTTATTAGTTGATTGATGTTTGGTCGTTCTTGATTAAAGGAGGGTGCTCTTTCTTCATTATATGGTTTTTACCATCTTTGCTTTTCAGTTGGGCTTTGTTATGATCCTTGTTATTTCATATAATGGTATAGTTATTTATGTCCTACGAGGTTTACTTATTCAAATCTTTGTGAAATTGTACAGATTGGAAGACCATTTGTTGTTTCTAGGTTGAAGGATTATCCACAATTTAGATCAGTGGCGATTGCAATTCGGAGATCTGGCTTTAAGGTTTGTAGGCTTCTTATTGTTTAATATTGTGAAATTTTTGAGTGTTTTGGTGTTCCCTTTCTAGTCCCGTCTTCATTATTTTACCTTTTTCTTGGGATCCTTGTTTCCAAACTCAGAACGGTCAACCTTTCTGCGATTTCGGTGTATAATTTAAGTGGTATTGTTTGCTGTCCTGTTAAAACCAAAACTAAACTTATGCCACTTGGTGGTGTCAGCTATATGGATCATTGATGCCATCTGATTTTGTGATATTTCTTTGCTTCATTTTGTTTGCATGTGACTCGGTATAATAATATCCCTATCAGTTATTTTTATCATGTTATTATTTCCTTCAAATTTCCTTGTTTGTCCTTGCAGATCGTATTACTGCTCCGGCTTGTTCCACTGCTACCATTTAACATGTTAAATTATCTGTTGTCGGTGACTCCTGTTTCAGTTGGGGAATACATGCTAGCTTCTTGGTTAGGAATGATGGTATCCTCTTCTCCCTTGAGCAATTATATATCCGGGAATTATCCTAATGATAAATTTCTTTTATGCTATATGATTTCAGGGTCGTTTGGACCTGATTGGATTTTATCTAGCAGTCACTCTTGCTAGCTATTAATCGAAAGATGCACAGACTTCGTGATTATTTTGAAATCTCTAAAAGCTATTGGTTCAAGTTTGGAGGGGTCAAAATCAATTTTGAATGTTTAAAATTAATTTTGGCATGTTTGGATGCTATCGAGTAGAATTGATTCTACCTCCAGAATTGATTCTAACTTGAAGTTAGGATGTGTAGCTTTTGAGTCAATAATGTGATTTTTACATTGAACTTTATTGTTAAACTCACTTTTACCTGAACATATTCAAACATAAATCACTTTACAGTCAACTCACTTTTACTCAATCAATTTTAGTCACCACAGTGGTTCCTTTCACTTTGTACCCAAATTAAAAAGAGCTAGTATTGCATTAAAATGCTAGTTTGCACCGTATACTACCTTTTACTTAATCAATTTTAGTCACCGCAGTGGTTCCTTTCACTTTGTACCCAAATTAAAACGAGCTAGTATTGCATTAAAATGCTAGTTTGCACCGTCCATATCTTTTTGTATTTCACTAGCATTCCAATTTCAGCTGATATGTTAATACCTGATACTGTTACTATTGCAGCCAATAACACTGGGACTAGTATATGTTGGAACAACTCTTAAAGATCTTTCTGATGTGACACATGGTTGGAGTGAATTTTCAAAGACTCGATGGGTATGAGATACTATCCCAAATCACTTATACTAATGTCTTTCAAGTACAGTACTTCTTATAAGCTAAGTTAGTTCATCAGCTATCAGCTAATACTTACCAAATAGATCCTTTATCTTGTACTTATTGATAAACATCTAAGATGCTTTGGAGACATTCTATCAATTTTCTTCACCAAATAGATCAAATAGGTGTCACTTGTCTTATATAATCTTCAGTAGATATGATATATGTTTCTTTTCTTTCTCTTGTGGATGCAGGCATTTATCATTATTGGCCTCGCAATATCGAGTAAGTTATGTTGTTAATTGTTCTAGATATACATTGTTTTGCATGTTTGTTAATTTGAATTACTAATATGTTTTGATTTTTAAATACTGCGTTTTCCTAGGTATTAGTAACAAGTAACAAATGAGAGTATTAAATTAAAAGGTTCTGTATTCTACAGTTAATTGTAGACAATAATATTAGGTGAATTCTTGAGCTTGGAAGAGGAGTTTTTTCATGCTGCAAGAATTGTATTGAATGAGAACAAGATTTCTTTTTCTTTTTTAATGATTGATTAGTAAGGCTAAGTTGGGTTATGTGCAGTGGTTCTTATGATATGTGTTACTAAAGTAGCCAAGTCTGCTTTGGATAAAGCCTTGGCCGAAAACGAAGATATCGACGGAACGTCCTCACCGGAGTTACCTGTGGTTGCTGAACCATCTTCAAATCTCAACCAACCACTCATTATTAAGATAGATTCTACTGAAGACAATCATGAAAAGTAAATTCATTTTTTGTGTAAATTCTTTCTTTCTCTCCTCATAGTTGATGTTTTTTTTTTATATTCATGTTCAAGAGATAGCTACCAGCTCCCTCCTATTTAATTATGATTTGTACAGTTCCAACATTAGAAATATAGTTTGTAACAGGAATTTTTAATCCTACAATCAAGATGACATTATCAACTATGACGAAAAAGTTCATGCTAATATTAATCATTCCTAATTCTCTCCATTTTGTACTTTCCACACTGCATTATTAAACTGTTTGGTTTCACAATTAAATTTGCAATTTCACGTTTCAATATAACTATCACCGTGAATTTTAGAAGCTAGAAACTGGAGAGTCATGTTAGAATGAACTGTCATACTATCAAATTTAAATATAATAATAGTAGTATATAGTACAAAAATATTAATGTACCCTGTGAAAGTGACTTGCCAATTTGCCTTCAACTATGTTGCATTGCGTATCTGTAACTCTGTTCATTCACATGTTGATTCTTAATTAACTACAGTGTAGTCACTTGTCCCTACTCACCAACCATGTATTATTAATCTTTCATTTTCTTTCCAAAACTCAACTCTCGAATATAGCCATAATAATAGTAATTTTCAGTTCTATTTTATTGTGGGCAATACTTTTACCTGATAACGATATTATCATGCAAATGTTGGAGTTGAATTTGAATTGAATAAGAAAGATATTATTTTACAAGACAGTAAATTGACAAAAAAGATTAAATACTTCAATAAATAATGTGTGAATTATATTTTCATTTGAACTCATTAAGGGATTGATAACATATATCCAGATTATGATGTATATTTCGTACTACGATGTTAATTTCTTAAAGAAAAAAAACATGTTCAATACATGATTTGACACAAACCATAAATTTTGTAAGAAAAACAAAATGTAAATGCAAAAAATAATATAAAAAATCTGCAAAAATTTAAAAAAGGAAAGTATGGTAGAGTATGACAATATTATACAATTGGACCACTAGCCAGTAATGTAATTCTCTAAAATGGGGAATAGGTCACGACAAAAACGATGGTTGTCGTTAGATGGCCATAAGACCTGACCTACCTTGATAGAGAATAGTCTTTGTTCAGTTTTTCATATCCCACAAGATGTATATCATACCATGCGTTTTTGCTTTATTTGTAAATCATAATATATATATCCACGTTTTGTACTTTCCTCTGCTCTATATATCTGTTTATTATTTATTTTCTTTTCTTTTAAAAGGTATTTATTTAATGAAGTGTATGGAATTCAACTAAAACATATATTTTTTAAAAGAAACATAATAATTGCACATCATTCAAAATATAAGAGTTTTCTATTACGGATTTCTCCTGTTTTCCAATCCATATGAAAATACAATTTTACTCTTTTAATTTGACAAAATTTTAAAATATTCGAAACTTTCAAAATAAAAAATAAAATTTTTATAATTGTTCGAAAGTTTCAAATTTTTTAAATAAAGATTACACTTCGAAAATTTGAAAAGTTTAAAAAGTTTTTAGAAAATTTCAAAAATTTTCAAATCTAAAAAGTTTCTAAAGTTGGGAAGCTTCAAAAGTTCTAAATATGGAAAGTTTTGAAATTTTCCTATTTCAAAAGTTTTGAATTGTTCAAGTTTTAAAAATTATGGAATTTTCTATTTTGGAAGTTTCGAATTGTCATTTCAAAATTTTCGAATATTCTAAAAATTTGTTAAGTTAAAAAGATAAAATTGTATTTTTATATAGATTTAGGGAACAAGTTTAACTGGAGTGCGTGGTAGAAAACTCAAAATATAAAGTTGCAGTATAGTATAAAATACTATAATGTTGGAAAGTTTAGATAAACGCAAAAACAAATCAAATATTTTAGAAAATATTTTAGAAATAGAAGAGATTTTAACACCACATTTTTACTTAAATTTTTATAGTATATAAATATATGAATCACTATTTCTATATATTCAAACGTTTATCTCATTTATAATTAATATAAAACTTAAACATTCACACATGAGTGGGAGGGACGTATAAAAATATAACACAAATTGCCCAAAAAGTTTAGGAGCTCAATAGTTACAATAGAAAAAGAAACGAGTTCCTTATTGGAGGGGAAGATTATTTATTTTGAAACCTGAATTAAATAAAAGGTGAGGCAACATCATATGTTTGCTTCATCATGAATCTGTGAATCCCATATATGTTAGCCAATAGCCTCTTTTCCTATCCCAAATAACAGAGGAACATCCATTTTCTTATAATTTTTAATTTATTTTGTCAGTGATTGTATACTTTTCCACTGTTTTCTTGTGTTGAAATTTGGGGTTTATTGGGCCCTACCTACCATTTCCTTAATGTAAGGGATAAGAATTATTCTATCACATGAGGGTTATGAAGTGCACGTCTCTACAATACATATAATCTGTTTTATTTTCTTTTATGATCACAGCAGTGGAAAAATGATACTTACTAACCACTTGGGTGAGCCACAACAAAGAGTTAAGAGAATTTCAAATTACTATAACTCATTTTTTCTAAAAACATTAGGTTAAAAAATCATATATTGATAATATAAACTACAAATCATATTTCATTGTAGTAGTACGTCATATATGTCACCACTCAAAAATCTATATATACATCAAGAGATATAATTGGATGTTTGACAAATTTACAATTTATTCGTATTGACAAAAGTTGCTAAGAATTCATTTTTATTACAATGGCATGAATGGTTTGGTGAGGGCTATATATATATATATATATATAAATGAAGCATATATAGGACACAAACTTTTGTTGGAAAGCTTAAGAGCTTAAGATGACTAAGAAGTATTTGGAGTCCCTCATTGGGAAAATGAGAAGTTTGAGGCTTGTATCTCTTAGTGGTTTCTTTGATAGCTGTTATGATCACACTCAATCCTACAGTTTAGGGACAAGGATATGGAACCTCAGTGATAGGCCAGTGGAACTTCAGATAAGGGTAGGATCAATACTGAAGAAGGTTCATACTTTGAAGCCAGGAACTTCCAAGAGAGTGAAAAGTAAAAGCATATACAAAGCATATATGCCTTGTAGAAGTGGCAGCAAAAGTGTTGGATTGAAGAGTTTGATGTATTATTATGATGAGACTTCTCACCCTTATATTTGGATTCATGATATAGGTGGTGATTCCTTAAGGATGGTAAAGCAACAATATATCAGTCTTGAAGATTTGAGGGAGTCTTCTGAGATTAGGATCTTAAGGGATCAGAATAGAGGTTGCATTTCAGTTTGTAAGAAAACTAGGCCAGAATTCTGCTGAATTTCAATGTAACATTAGTCTATTTCATTTCTTGCTTTTCTATTTTCCTTTATTGGGTGTGTTTTAAGTTACATAACATACATGTCCATTATCATATGATTAATTAGTCAACTGAAAAGTAAGATGGAATTTCCTTTATGCACTATCCACTTAGAGATTTAATAAAAGACATTAATAGTTATTTAGAAATGTTTTGAATTATCAATTTTGAAACTTTTATTTAATTATTATAATTATTAATCTTGACCGATTGATGATGAAAATGTATTAAGCTTATGTTATTTATAGTCTGACATATATGCAAATCAGGTAAAGAGTAGCTTTTTCTCATTTTTCTCTGAATTCTTTGAAGAAGCAACCTTACTGTTAAAATGCAATAGATCCTACTTTGATTCTAGGTAGACAATCTTGATCTAATCATATTTGCTACAATTTGTAACAATGTGGTTAGTGATCTAGGATTCTAGTTGATAATTTTCAATGTTCATGTATTACAAAAAAAACGAAGTCACCTGCTGGGTTGCTGCTACAAATACAATTCCTTCCCATTCTTAAGGATGTTTCGGATGAGTTGTTCATGACTTTCATTACTAGACTTCATAAATCGCACCCGTACACTGGGAACATGTAATTTTTGTAAGTTTTTCTTTTATGTGGAGATGAGAGGGATACACCATTTAAAACTCACACACAACCAAGTCTTGAATTGAATCCAAGACAAAATATGTGATCTAATAATAATATTGACATTTACTCGTTGTAGACATATAATTTTTTGTAATGTTTGTATGATTTAGATTCTTGAATTGCCACAAATAATTGCGATTCCTTGTGACCTGTTAGATTACTAATTTTTTAATAGTAATGTAGTTAAAATCCTAGAGATCATTAAAAATTATCACCTTCTTACCTCCCACTCTATCATTATTTCTGCAAAGGAATTAAAAAGTTAGATGAGCCCTAAAGTTCAGTTCATCTCTTATCTGGCCATGATTATCCCCAACAATGCAGTAATTGCAATTTTTTTCTACTTCCCCATCCAAATCGAGAAATGGCAATTAATATATATATATATATATATAGAGAGAGAGAGAGAGAGGGAGAGGGAGAGAGAGAGAGAGAGATGGAGATGGAAATGAAAAGCATCTAAGTTGTCATGCTAAAAACAATTCCAACCTAAGATTGCAGCAAGATATTTTGGCACTTATCAAATCCTCTCCAACACAAGGTGTTGTTCCTTTTTCTAAAACAATAGGCACAAAGGCCATTAAACAACAAAATAAGATTTCCTCTTGTAACTACGTCATACAATTACAACTTTCAATTGTCTAATTTAAATAACGGCTGAAAATATTTCACACAGTATAATTCACTATATGATATGAATCTTCCGATACGAAATTGCCAGTTGAGATAAACTATTGCATCAAATTGTGGTACTTGGGACTGACGAAAGAGTCATGCTATTATCCAAGAGTGCACATTACGAAAATAGAAAAAAAAATTGAATTAGACCAATCAGGTGCTTGCATAACCATACATGGTGGGTAAAAGTCAAAAAGAAAACTATCAAAATTTAGCCAAGTGTTGTGTGAGTCCTTCATAATTGACTTTTTCGTGACATTAAGCAATTTCCCTGCAGGAAATCGCAATCCTTAAGCAACCACCTTACAATTGCAAGAAATACCACCACATCTTTTCCAAATATAAAAGAAGCACCACACCGGCAAGGAGGCCAGAGTATGTACGCAACTCCAAAACATGCAAAATAGTGATGTTTATTTAGCATGAAGTTACCTCTACTTCATGTTTTATAATTGAAGAAAGCCAGGGTACCATCAAGTTGCCCCTACTTTGCCCACTAGCATGGCTTTTAAAATTTCAGGATCATGTTCCATCAGTAGTTTTAGCCTCAAGAACCATCACCCGCGATGGCATTCAATGAAAACTGTGGTTAGTGCGCCGGCAAACAAATTCTATAGATGAAATTACTTGGGAATATGTTCTTTTTATTCAAAGGCTAGTTTCCCCAACTGTGCTTTGAGGACAAGGGGGTGGTGAAAAGGTGATAACGACCCAAATCTTCAACCCATCGATGAATTGAATTGTAAACCCATGATAAGGAAGGTTTACAAGAGAAGGGCCAAAGTTAGGGGATTCGCCGAAAATAATTCTGAAATTAGGGAGTTGGTTTATGTAAATGTGGTCCATGGAGTGCGAGGATAATGTGTTAGTTGTAATATTGCTAGTATCATGTAGTAGGGGATATTTTGGTGGTTTTGGAGTACACAGCTACATCCACTGTCGATGGAGAGTGTCTCCCTGCAATGAGCTGTCCTTCTGAACATCCCTGCTGAGATTGTTCTTCTCTTTTACTTTTAAAATTATAAATAAATCACCACATTTAACAATTTCCATAGAATCTATGTTTTTGGAACCCAACAAAATCGGAATAAAATTGTAACTGATAATAGATAAGTTTCAAATACTGTTTTTACTTTTTACATACTGTACTATATTTACTCCTTGAGTGAGTTAAACTAAATGTAATTATTTTTCCTCTAGCATACATGGAAATCAATCTTTTTAAGATAATTATAAGCAAACGTATGTACTCAGATATGCCCTAAGATTACCTGCAAACGGCATACATATATCTTCGGAACTTGTATTTAACACAATACCACATCTACCTGGATCTGTACGGCAGTGCAGTGTCCATATAATGCTACAGGTAGGAAAGTAAATGAAATTTATTCAAATAGGAAATTTAAATCAAGAGTTGACAAAAGGATGCAAGGAGGCTGAAGCAGAAAATCCTCCAGCCCAAGCACTTGACAGATTGATTATATAGGGCATGTCTGAAGAAAACTTGCTCTGAGGAACTGGAGACTGAGCCTCATATGAAACAGCTGTATTACAAATTAAAACGTGACATAACTTCAAGGCTCAGTTTAATGTAGTACCAAGTTGTTCTTTTCCTTTTTCTTCTTAATGACTTCTAATCATGTATTTTCCAATTTGGACTTACAAAGCTATGAATGAATCGAGGAGTCATTTTAGTTTAATGTCAGGACATCTAGGTAGAACCTGGACCCATTGCACCTGCCCGCAATCTCAACATTTCAGTCCTCTTGCTTCTCTCCATTACTTCCACCAGCCACTCTGCACTTTCCCTAATCCCCAGCCTGCATTATTTCAAAGGAAAGTGATAAGAACTAAAATTGCAGGCAGCTAACATAAAGAATTAGGGAAAAAACATACATTACAGAACAATGATACAGAACTTCGAGGGTCTGTGACCTCCTAATGCCCACAGGCCCCATTTCACTCATATGACTAGCTGTCACATTCAACCCCTCTTATCCATAGGCAACATGTCTTTTTTTTTTACCGGAATAGACAACATGTCTTATTTCTTCTATCAACCATTAATTATTACTAACAGAGTAGGGACCGTTTACTTTGTGTAATCATTTTCTATTTTCATTTCCTAAAACTTGTGTTAATTTTCCTTGCTAACAAAGAATATGTGAGACTCATGAAGTGAATAATTATCAGAAACAATGAAAATGCCAAATAATTGTTTTTATTATTTCTAGAAATGCATCAACCCTAGCTAGCATTTCATTTTCTCTCCACTATAGTGATCAACTTCATAAGTCTCACATCTTCTAATTAGCAAGTTAAAACTAACAAAAGTTATAGGAAGTGAAAACAGAAAATGTTTTCACAGAGTAAACGGACCCTAACTAAATCTAATCCCCTCAACTAACATATACATATCAGAATAAAGTATCTACAGTTAAGTAATTCATTATGTACCTTAATGGTTATTTTTCCCTTACATCAGATGTTAGCATATAGAATAAGAGATTTAAAGTAATTAATTGTTGTTATAGTTAGTTAGTTGGTTATGAGGTAGTTAAGACTTTTGTGTATAAATAGGAAGTTAAGTAGTTAGTTGAGATATCATTGAATATTGTAATTGTGAATAGAGTATTCTCTATTGTGAAGGGAAAACCCTTGGAGGAGAGATTTATCTCCTAGTTCTTAATAAAATCATTCTTTCTTAGGAATCCAATTTTTGGATTCCTAACATCAGATATCTCAATCCTTATTGAAAATGAAATGTTAATGGATCATCACACGTTATGCTTTGAAAAGTTGATACAGCCTCTCACTTACCCATCATATGCTGACACAGATTCGAACATGTAAACTCTTTCATCTAGTTTCTTTAAATCTAGATACTGAGCAAGTTCATCAGCTGATACTGCTTCAGGAAGATCCTGCAATCACAAGAATGTCAAGCAAGCTGAATCACTGTGTTGATACACACACCAAAGAGGGAAAACAAAAGGATGACAACAACCGGGGAAACCAACATGAAGACAATAACGGTGAATCCTCAACGGACAGATGAGATACTATTGCGCAATATTAGTTATGATGTTCTACTAAGATACCTAAGAGGGTAAGTTGGCATATGTATCAGTTAAAAAGAGAACGAAATTTGCAGAAAGCTTGTAATGAGGAATGCCTAAAATGCTATATAAATCAATTGGTGCTAAAACATTCTCTTTCATAAACCAAAAGGATACATATCTTGTACCCTTACAGTCACATAAGTGCCCAGATAGGCAGAATATCTTAAGGTATAATGATATTAACAAGATACCAAACATGTACAGCAAGAATAAAAAGCAGATTATATTAGAATATTACACACATTTGTTTTATATATGGCAGGGAGAAAATAGTTACACTCACTTGCTTGTTTGCTAATATCAAAAGAGGGGCTCCTTTGAGATCCTCATGTCGAAGCACCTTTTCTGGTAAACAAATCAGTTTTTAAATCATCACAGTACTGTTTGGTTACGACATATCTGGTATTACCGCAACTGCACGGCAACAACTTAAAGCAAAATATATCACTAACCAAGGGCAGACTTTGCATCTTCAAATCGCGAGGGGCTAGATGCATCTACAACAAAAACTACAGCATGTGCCTCTTCATAATATTTCTCCCAGATTGAACGAAGACCAGGCTGATAAGAGGGGAAAGTACATCAACATCTTGTAATGTGAAGGATAGAATGATAAAAATATCAGTATAAAGAAGGTCAAGTGTGAGCTTTGCATCAAATCATACATTCTCTTCCTGCTACTGCTAGTATACACTATACAGGCTTACAATTAAAAAAAGTACTGAATCAATTGTCCATGCATAGTGGACTAATGATCGGACTCGGGGAGAGAAAGGCCCAAATGAAAGTAGAGAGTGCTGAATTGGCAAATTAGTTAGAGAGAGGAGGGAAAATACACTTAGAAAAGGGGAATATATATATAGAGGGGTAGTGTCATGGGGAGGATATCATAATAGTTGTTATTCTATTTTACATTTTCTTGTGGGCGGGGTCCTCTGAAGGAGCTTTTGCTCTGGGGGTTATACGGGGACACTCTTGTAATAATTTTCTTAGTTTTCAATCATCAATTCCATATTCTTATTTCTCTTAATTTTGGGTTCCTAACAACTAATTTTCAATTGCAAAATCTCATTCGACTTTGCCAATTTTAATAGCAAAACTCAAGCTTCGGTCATAAAAAGGGTAGAACTGATGGCCCAAAACATATAGCTTAGCTATTATAAAGAAACATAAAAAATTTAGACCTCAGGAACTATGTAAATGTTTATTATATTAGCTATTAAAGTTCTAGAATAAAATGATTTGACATGCAGCTCATAAAGTTAGTGTCAGTGAACATAATTACTTTGCCAACTCAAATTAACAATTCATCCTAAGATCATAATTATAGAATTTACAAAGATAAGTACATTGGGTATCTATTTCCAATACCTGACCTCCCAAGTCCCAGAACACAAGTTTTCTATTTGCAACTTCAATTCGACCAATATTCAATCCTACAGTTGGAACAATTCGATCAGGGGGAAGGCCTTCTATGTTCGTGTACACTGACTTAATCTTCTCCAGCAAAGTCTACAAAGTTATTTATCACATAGCAATTCAGACAAACACAACCAAGTTAAGTGATTATTTTAAAAAAACATGGGATTGAAAGATGTATTACCGTTTTGCCAGCCTTGTCAATCCCCAAAATGAGTACATGAAGCTCTAATTTGCTGAACATGTACTGCCAAAGTCCATAAAATAACGAAAACATTCTGATCCTGTTTAAGCTAGCTCAACCTTCAAGAATACAGGAACATCAAATTCATGCCCTTTTACTTGAAAGTTTAAGCACTCATCATCAGTTCAGTTCACAATTTCATCAGCATAAAGATTTCCTGTACAAAAATAAAACTGTAAGCTACCTTCAACAAGAATGCCTCTAATTGGAAACATGCCAATTTCAATTTAACAGTCACATCAGAAATTTCCAACGTTCAATTTATCAACACACAAATCTGATCAAACAACATCATTATAAATTTATAATAATAACCAGAAAACAAGTTTTTTTTCCTCAATTTTAAATTTTCGAATAAGTAATTTCCGAATCGCTAGATGCATCGATGTATCTAATTTGACGTCGCTACGCTAGATCTTAGTACATTCACATTCCTATATGCATGATACAAATACTGAAGTACGAGACTCGAATATCCAGAAACATGTGAGAGAGATATGAAAACAGTAAAAATGATGAAAGAAACGAATCAGAAAGTGGACCATAGGAAACAGTGGTGGTTCGATAGAATCAATTCAGTTGCAACAGATCAAGGAATTTAAGAAGGGAGAAAAATACTTGAAGAAGAGAAGAGACTGGCGGAATTAGATTTACCGGCGCCGACGGTGGCAAAAAACGGCAATAGACGGTTGTTGAAGTAAGATCCGACGATGACGGTTGAATCGGATCAGAGTTGGGCGAATTCGCTACTCGAAGCTCTATTTTTTTTTTTTCAACACGTAACGTAAGAAAACTAAGAATTAACGACGAAGAATATAAAATGTTAAAAATAACATATTCGTGCTTTAAAAATGCATTTTATATTCTTTTAACAGACCCGTTTGTTTTATAATCTTTTTAAAATTGATTTTAATTTTATGTTTTTTTAATTATTTTTATTAAAACTTATTATAAGTAATATAAGTTATTTTTGATTTATTTGTTCTTGAATAAGCAAATAAACTTTGATATTCAATCATTTAAATATTTATTATTAACGAATTTAAAATAATACAAATTATTTATTTTTCAAAAAAAATATATTTCTCAAAAATTAGTTTTTTATTTAAATTATTTTTAAAATTTATTTATATAAAAAAGTTACAGCATAGATCAAATATTTAAAATAATATTTTAAGGTAATCAATTTAAATTAAATTTTACTTAAAGTTTTGTTTTTATTATTTTTTTAAATAAAGTTGTAACAAAAAAAAGCAATACTATAAAAAAAATTTAGAAAAAGTTATAACAAATAGGCCTAATATTTCTATCTTGAATCCAAACTTAAATTAAATTGATTAAAATGCAAGGTAAATTAGTTTAAATGTTCAACTGATAATTTAACTTATATACATAAATATATTTAGAAACAAATCAAAATAATCCACTGGACTCACGTAAATAAATGACATGCTCTTTTTATATGTTAAAAAATTTGTATTTTATTCAATATTTATCCCTCAAATAAAGATCTTGATAGTTCAAAGTTTTTTCTAAAATAATTTGTGCGCAATTTTTCTCTGCATTAATTTTTTTAGAATATTTAGAGTCATCAAGTTGCAATTACAATTAAACACAATTAAGATCATACAAGACAAGGCTTTTTGCACATTCAAACTAACATCCCTAAAACATCCTTGTTTCAAACACAAACTCAACTTTAAGATGCTTTAACTTAGCCGATAAAATCTCCATAGGACAACCAACAAGATAAATATGCCAAACATTTTTAATAGCATGAAGGATGGCTTGCCCAAAAGAGTTAGACATCAAATTTTTATCCAAAATCTCATGGCATCAAATATACATGTCATTTTAATTCTACATAGCTCAAAATTCAAAGACTATATATATATAAATGAAATTAGTATCTAGTTATTTTTGTGCTAACTTTTGTTTTCACTACTATCTGCAATGAGTGTCTATAATTACGAGCAAAATCAGTTTTATTATTGTAATTATTTTAAGTAAATAATGTACTTTATTTGTTTAAAATATGTGTTTATTAAAGATTTTGTAAACAAAAAATAAGAAAAAGGATAAACGAACGAATAAAAGTAATAGTTTTATAAAATTATTATATTTAATTATTGATTAATTGTCATCAATACATCGTAGTATACAATGAATTGAAAATAGACACACTATTATTTAGAAGAAAAATCAAAACAAATTAGTTAATGTTGCATAAACAAAATAGGAAAATTTTAACAGTGTCGAAAACACCAAAAATAAAATTTTATTTTATCATTTTTTTGAAAATTTTGAAAATTGGAAAATTTTATTTTTTTAAAAAAAGAGAGAGTTATAGAGATTGATATATAAAAACTTGATCGAAATGTACGCGGACTAGAGTTTGTTAGTAGTGGTGGTGGGTAAGGAAACTGAATAAAAAGGAAAAAAAAAACAACCGGACACTTATACACGCGCTTTAACCTCCGAAGTTTCTTATTTCTTTCTTACTCAAAGAAAAATACAAAAGCCGAAGAAAACGGTGTAATAGCGAGTAGGGTAGTTGTTCACCGCGATTTATCAATTATTTCCGCACATCATGGGTATTTCCTGGAGTAGCAGCAGAAGAAGAAACAATTTCATTCACAATCCACCACCGCCACCTCAACTTCCACCGCCGCCACCTTATTATTACTCTACGGAGTCACATCCACCACTTCCACCTCAGCAAAATTACTATTTACCCTCAACAACTACCCCTTACACCACAGCATATGTCACTACACCACCACCACCACCACCTCAGAGTCAGACTCATCACCCCTTCTACTATTCCAATCCCAATTGCTACACCAATTATGTCAATCGACTTCAATACCATCCTTACTATCCCAATCAACAACAACAACACTGGGCCCCACCTCCCCCTTCTTCCTCTACCGCTCCACCTCCCTATGTGGATCATCAAACTGCTAAGAAGATTAGGAACAATGTTAATGTTCATAAACATACTTTGCGCCTTGACCTCGATCACCAACACCCTGATCATCACCTTGTTTCTTTCGTTTTCGATGCTGTCTACGATGGCAGGTAACTAATTTTTTTATATTTTTATTTTTTGCATTTTCTGTTATTTTAAAGTTCCAATTTGACAGTGAGTTTAATGTCTGGATCGTTGTGAGTTTCTACAGTGATTTTGTTGAAGCTCTAAAGTTTAATTTTTGAAAATATCAACCCTCAATAGTTTCATGGTTTTAGACTGAGTTGACTTATTGTTCTGTGATGGAAAAGAAGTGCTATGTTTCTAATTAGTATCTACCAACTAATTCTGACCGATTCAAGAATCTTCTCGGAAACCTGCTACTGCTAGGGTATCTTACTATTTAAGGGACTGGATAAGATATGATGAGCAAGGGGATTTTGTGCATCTGTTGGCCAATTCATTATTTGGGACATTATCTAAACTCCGTAGGACATACTAATACCATATTTAACTTTTTGTAATTCTTTACCAGGAATCACTTGAAAAATAAGCATGTATTATACAATGTACATATTATACTGCACGGGGAGGGATGAGGGATCCATTATATAATCATGTGAATTACTTTGTAATTTAACATCCTCTTTAACCTAACCTATTAGATTATTGAAGTCTTAATGATCCGACTTGGTCTGAGGAGGATAACCAGACTGGTCTTTGTTCCCAGAATGGTCTTTGTACCTGCAAACAATTTGACGTTCAAGTAACTGTCTATTTGAGAAGAGTGAGAGGAAGTTGGATTAGAGAATGTGTACCTTTCATGGTGTCAGAATCGTTGTACTTGTAGCGCGAGCGCCTGGTCCGTTGGGGACAGAGGCAATAAATTCTGCGGACCTGTCACCGTGATTCTCAGCATCGTCCTTTCCCGACCGTTAGGGTTAGGGTTAGCCACTCCGTCTGGAAGGTTCTGGAAACTAGGGTGAGATCGTTGAGAGACTCGGGAAATGGGTTAAGAAGGACTTGGCCTTGGGGCAGTCCTTCGATGGATTTCTGCTTTGATCCTAAACTCAGAATGACTGGTCTATATAATTTTTACAATTAACAATAGAACAAGAGTCACGACTTATTCTACTAGGTATGGTCGGCTACATGGATCAAACGACATCATAGTGCTCTATAATATATCACATCTTTATCCGAACCACTACCCTCTAGGTCTTTCTCTATAGTTTATCCTATAGCTTTTTGTCTTCCTCTGTCTCCAGCAATTGGGCTATCCTGCACCTGATCTACTCTCACTACTGTGGAGTCTATAGGTCTCCTCCACATACGTCCAAACCACATATATTCAACTTACCCCAACTCTCTCTCTAATGCTATCATTTTTAATCCTATCCCCCAGTATTTTCTCAGATCCAGCAGAGCATTCTCATCTCTACTATACTGAGCTCACAATAATGAATAAAAATGTTCCTATTTCTAATGTAAACAATTCTAGTGTATGCATGTTTGTTATATAAATCCATGAATTGTGCATAACAGTCAGGAAGGCTCTGCAAATATACCTGTATTTATGTCTGCGCGCACTCAGTTGTATTATATTTTCGTTATGTGGGGAAAAAATCCAAGTGGCCTATAGCTATCAATAAACCCCTCTTATTTTGTGGGTATGACACTTTCTTGCTTAAAAAGTTACGATATTTGGTATACAACCATTGGCTACTCTTATGTTGCAACCTAAATGATTGTAAAACACTGGTTGTATGTGGTTTTCGAGAGCATCTATGGCTAGCATAACTCTATTTGGACAACTTGGATAGGTACAATGATTTGATTAAAATTGCAGATAGTTTCCCCATATAAAATATTTATAATTGCAACTAGTATCTTCAAACACTTTAAAATGTCGATCTCCGAGGTATCCAATGTACAGCTGACAATCAGGTTTAGGTAAAATGAATAGTTCAAAATACTGTTCATGTGTAACGAAGTGTGAGGTTCTTAGTAATGAAGTGACACCTCTTTCCTGTGTTAAAAATATTTGTGTGAGTGAGGATTGTAAGCAGGGAAAAATCAGTAATTTTGGAGACCATAGTGTGATAAATGAAAGAAATTGTGTTATTTCTTAATACCATGGAGGTTTAGTTTAGAGTACACTGAATACCTGAGGTCTCTAGAGCAATTTGCAAAATAGGAGATGCTACCATTCACAAGATTATAATCTGATATCTGCATATTTTGTCTTCTCTTTTCTAACATTAATACAAATGTTGATACCTGTACTTCTTTGTTTTGCATGAGTTGATGTAGTTCAAGATCACTTTATTTATCAAGCATCAAATATTCAAAGCTTGTTTTTGAGATATTAATTCTATGACAATTTTCGCCTATAGTTTTACTTACAATTTTTTCATCTGTGCCATTGATGTCCCTATCAGTCACATTAAATTTCTTGACTCTCCTACCAAAATCTTTACTCTTCTGCTTCTGCTAATGTAATATTCTCTTTCAGTCTATCTTAATTAGAGTAGACTAATAGTGGTTGTGCTGATATTTTAAGAACAAAAGGTAGCAGGATAAAAGATAAAATTCTTGAGAGAGAAAAAAAATTCCACAGCTGTTATAAATATTGGTTGAACGGACTTGAAACGTGTAAAATACATATTTTAGCTGTACAATAGTCGTGAAAATATTATCTTTAATTGCTGATGTCTAAATTTAGCATATTGGCCTTTTTTTTTATTAAATGCCAACAAAGAATATGGGCTATTTAATTATATGTATGCATCATTCATGTGAAGAACTCGGTACAGTAATATTCACTATAAGTCTATAACAACTGTTTGTTCTCTGAAATCAGTTTTGTCCATGTGTTCTAGCTATGAGCAGACTATGAACAGTTTCATGTAAGTATTAAAAGCAAGCTTACATTCAAGTGCTAAAAAAGAGCAAAATGAAACCACAGTTTATGGGTTGAGGTTGTGATTAGGTTGATTGACTAATCGTATGAAATGATTGTCCTCAAATGAGATCATTGGAAGATGGAGTAAATATAACTGTATAGTGAGTTTTTTTGCTTCTCTTAACTTCTTTACTCCTTGAATTTGTAATTTGCAGCATTACTATCTTCTACTTTGCAAAGGAAGAAGAGAAATGTAGGTTTGTTCCACTATTTCCTGATGCATTTGAGCCAGTCAAAGTTCCCTTTCAGAAAGGAGTCGGGCAGAAATTTTCCCAGCCATCAGGAACAGGGATAGACCTCGGCTTCTTTGAGTTGGATGATCTTTCAAAGCCCTCACCCGGAGAAGATGTCTTTCCTCTTGTAATATGTGCTGAAACATGTTTGGAAACTCCCTCAGAAAACAAAACTCCTGACGATTCCAAGCTAGATGCAACCCCTCACAAGCAAATAACTCAAGCTGTCTTGGAGAAAAGTAATGGCGATGGTGCTTTTCAGATAAAAGTAGTTAGACAGATTCTTTGGATTGATGGTGTTCGTTATGAGTTGAGAGAGCTATATGGAATAGGAAGCTCAACAGCTGCAGATTTTGATGACAGTGATACCGGGAAGGAGTGTGTAATATGCATGACTGAACCAAAGGATACAGCTGTCTTACCTTGTCGACATATGGTAAGATTTCTTGTCAAATCTACTAACACACATATATATATAGAGTAGATGATAAATTTCACAAAGAAATGCATTTTTAGGTTTTGGCACTTCTACTCCATACTTTTGTGTAGATATAATAATATTAGTTATTTCTCATGCACATGTATATTATTTCTGATAATGGCATCCCTGTTATGTATATGGGATTAGCTTATAGAAAACCAAGGTCAATGTTAATATTCCTAAAAGTGTAAAATGGATGGTGTGTTTTAATAATCCTTATATTACCATAAAATTTTGTTTTATTCCTTTCTGCTGCTTCATCTTAATTTGTTTTCAAAGTTGTGAATTCTTTGTATGTCATGTCATCAAACATAAAATTGTTTGATAGAACTTAAATATACCTTGGGAAAAGTGAATAATTAGCGCTCTTTGTTCCCATGGCTAGCAGTGAATGTTAAATGCTTGGTATAGATCCCTGCTTGATATTTTAGCTATATTGTATTCATTTTCTATTGAATCTTCTCACATTACATCTTTGGTACTTTACAGTGTATGTGCAGCGAATGTGCAAAAGCTCTGCGGGTGCAATCCAACAAATGCCCTATATGCCGTCAGTCTATCGAGGAACTTATGGAGATTAAGGTGAACGATAGTGATCGATGAGGGTTTTTTCTCCCATGCTTAGTTGAACTGCATGACATTCTCTAAAAGTTCCTCACTTCCTCTTTTTGTAAATTTTAGCCAATAATTTGTCTATAGTTTGGGTGTGTATGTGTTTGAGGGAAATTTTGGTCATGTACGCTTTTAAATTGCGGTGATTAAATGTTACTCCCGAGTCATTTATACTGTATAGGTCATAAATTTTCTTGGTGATGTTTGAGAGATCATTTCTCTAGTTTTCTTTGAACAAGGGGCAAATATAATGAATGACACTTGGTTTGGTTTTTAAGTTTGTAAATTATTTCAAATTTAATCATGTAGTAATTCATATGTCTAAAACTATATAGTACATGTGTTGGTCGTTCTTTTCTTCTTTCTTTTACTTGTGCCAGTAAGAGTCTAAACCAATCACGAGGGAATTGGTTTAATAACATTAGGAAAAAAGTTTCAGGAAAACACACTATTCAAAGTGCAATTATTAGAATATGACTCCACCAGACTAAAGTTAGAGGACTATCAAATCAAGACAATCGTCATACACTTATACCATATGTTTTTCTTTTAACAATATTAGAACCATTGAATGGTTTCAAACATCACATACTTTGCTTACTTAGTATTAGTGTTGTAATACCAAGAAAATAACATGCTAATGTCACATAATGACCAAACTATAATTTGCCAATAGGTTGACTAACATATTAGGATCTTTAATAACTTGTGTCAACCCTATTGGCAAATTATATACTCAAACATTTATATACAACTCAAAATTTACATGTCAAGTATCTAAAATTCAATCTTACAGTTGATTGTAGTCCAAAAGAGTTGATGAATAAATAATAATTCTGACAAATGAGACAAATGTTCAACAATTCTTGATTTCTCGCCATTTATCGAAAATCAGCTTCTTATAGTGTAAAAATTGACTGAAATATACTACCAATATTTAATACCATGTCAGGTGGATGAGCAATTCACAACAGATGATGCTATTGACATGTGAAAGAAGATTACGGGCTCAAAATCCAGATCCAACCTCGTAATTCTCATAATTGTTCATAACCCAATCATAATTCATAAGTTTGTTAATATAATTACCAAGTTATTACAGACAAACAGTATATAAGTGGATATAATGAATAATATTTATATGTGGTGAAAAAGTAGCAGACCACTCTTTCACATATTTCATTAAACCATGAATGAAACTTCTTTCTAAATGATAGAGAAAATTGTAAGAATTAGTGAAACTCAACCATGAATCAGATCACCAAAACAAGCCATTTTGTGCCAAACGACACATAATTTTTAGAAGATCTTAGGTTGGTCCAAAGCCTACTTTGGGCCTTTTATAGAATTAAGAATCTTATATCACCAGGCTGGGTTTCTTTTGTCCATATTCTCAAATCATATTGACCCCACCCATATTATGTAGTTTTTCTCCCTTTATAGTATGTTTCTCTTTTTATTTTTGGAAATTATGTTTCTCTTAATACCTCACATTTTATTTGTATGAACAATTCTGATTCAGTCAAGCTTTTATGTGAACTTTACTGAGGCACTTTCTTAATACAAGAACTAGTTAAATACAATATCAGTGTAAAAAGTTTATATTGTTAACATATCACAACTATTCATCATATGTACGATTTTAAAAGTAGTTATAATTCAAATCAAATATTTTTAATGATTTAATGATTATTATTGATTGACAATGTCAAAAACATTTACACCAAAAGTGCATATAAAATTAAATTCAACCAAGAATCACTAGCATACATACAAAAACATGGCATGCTTGTCTTTTGAGGTAGAAAAAGAGAAAAAGTTCAAAACCAAGAATAAGGGCAAGGTACCAAACCATCTAAACACCCTACAATTTTTATAAGGCATTGGCTCAATACATTTTAGTATGTTGTGTAACCTTTTGCAAATAAAGAAGAAATTAATTAGCCAAGTGCAAAAACCATAAAACAAAATCCTGAATATACATAACAAAGAAAAAGGAGGCATATAGATATTCGTATTCATCTATATACTTAAATATTTTTAGAATGCCTTTAGCATATGCTTCTTTACTATGTTTGGAATAATGGTAATAATTAAGGCATGTGTTTGATCTCTTCCAATTACTTCACAAGTATATACAACTGAACAATTGAAAATTAATAGTACAAGAATTATGAATTCTCCCTTGTGGTAAAAGCTTCCCTAAACTTGCACTCCATTATTAATTTCCATATATACATATATATACTTTTGCTAAAATCTAGTGCAATAATGAACATGCCCTGTGTGAGATGCAACTACACATGTACTCTTCAATAAATACCCTTCTTTCCCCTGCTCTCACAATGTGCAAAATTCTTATTCTTGTTCATCAATCACTGTCTAAATTAAGGCAATATGTTGTTCTCTAGTGAATTATTCGGTGTAAATAGCAATGGCATTGCATGGCTAGTTAAGTAATTTCACAATAGAACATTTGAGGCAAAATTTGTAAAATCATATCCCCAAATATGGAAGGGCCTACCCACAAAAGACCATGGTTTTAGTCTTCTAGAATCGTTAGATTAAATGGGCTTATAGATGTTTTCATGCATTCCAAACACTATATTAGTTCTTTAGATTGGGGTTTTGTTTCTTATAATCATTCAAGGTTGGGTTCTTGCTCACAGATCATGATTTGCTGCTGTCAACGTTGTCACGCTATCATACGTTAGTGTTCTTTCGATTAAGATTAAACGTTTTAGAAGTAAGTTTAATATATTTTAAATTATAAAATAAAGATAAAATTTGTATTTTTGTTGTCCGATCAAGATCGGACAGCCACTAACGTCTTAACTGTGTGGTTGCGGGAACCAACTAACAACAAGGAAACCATTTTGGTTGTTGACAAAAGCATATGAGGAGAATTAAGTAAGACTAATTTGTGCAACACAACTAGATATAATTAGTTTAAATATTATTTAAGGTAGTCAGAAATTACTTATCATTAGTTGTAGATTCAAGATGTGTCAATTCAGTACTAAGAGTTTGACTTTATAATTTTAAGAAATGTAATTCAAAATCTAATTGAGACAGTTATAAAGTAGTCAATTGTGTCGCTGCTATTAATAATAATTTTTTCTCAATTTTTTTTTAAAAGTAATTAGTTGCAAGTTGGTTATATTATAAGATCAATATATGAATGTATTTAAGAAGTGCATGCGGAAAGCTTGTAAAAGGAGAAAAGAAAGAAGAAAAAAAAAGGAAGCATATTTTAGTGCCCAAGCATGGAGGAAACTAAGTGTTTTGATGGGATGGTCTTGACTTAAATTTTTTGCAAATAAGTAAGTATATTCTTATATTTATCTATTCCAATAGTATACATTTAGATACTCCAAATAAATTTATATTTTAAAAATTATAAAAATAGAAAAGTAAAAAAAGAATATTACTTAACTGATAAATCTATTTATTTTATTTTGCTACTTTCAATTTCTAAAGCAATTTCATATAAAGTTTTATTTGCAATGAAAATTTTTAAGATAACACCCGTAAATAAATTAAAAGATGAAATTTTAATTTCTTACATATTACTTAGTTGCTTATATTAAAAAAGATTTTGTTAATTTATTTACGAGTACAAAATCAATTATAAATAAATTTAATCTTTTGAAATGTCATAAAACTGAATTTTTAAAAATAAAACTACCAACAATTTATTTGATATATTATATTTTTAATATTTAGCTCCTGAAAATATTTATACTAAATTCGCCAATGTAAATAAGGTAACTATTATATTTGGTAGGTTGTGTTTGAGGTCAAAAGAATCCCCTAAAGACCCTCTATAGCTATTATTTAGCCTGGGATCAACCATACTCATCTAAAAGGTGTTGCATTATATGTACAAATTAGGTTCTGAGCACAGGACAAGTACATATAATAGACATATACTTTGTTCACTTTCATCTAGCTAGCTGGGTTTCAATTATTATAGCCTTATGCTAATCAAGTACCAACTCCCTGAACTATACATAATTGGGTCCATAAAGGACAATCAATGCTTTATTATAAAATAAAATTAACTCCAATGTCTCTTTCTTCAGACTAACTAGTGCAATAAATAAAAAACTCTTAATTCGCTCCTTCATTTGACACCATTACTTAACTCTTTGACAAGTAATGCGACATGTTGAAAGATATAAAGACTTTAATTTGAACACGTTTAAGCTTTTAAAAAGGGCAAACAACAACAATTTGTTGGGAAAAAAAAATATAAAGTGCATAAATTAAAGAAGAAAAACAACAAATTACCTTATTTGGCTTTCAAGTTTTTGTCATCTTATTCGTATTAAAATTGATCATGTAATATTTATTTAATCCGATAATTCTATTATTAATCGTAAAATCTACTTATTTTATTTAAATCTAATTTTCAGAAGGCCTAAAAATGTGACAAGAAACTCGATTTAAATCTACTTATTTTATTTAAATCTAATCGGATAACTTATTTTATTTAAATCTAATCGGAGAACTTATTTTATAATTACTTTACAAAAGGCCTAAAAATGTGACAAGAAACTCGATTTTTTATTCACACAAGTTTTGGCACTAATGCTTGAGGAAGAATACCCATAATTTCTGGCACTCCCACTGAATTCCATAGGGGGGTTTTACTTTTTGTTAAGAATATGCAACCGAATAGATTAATTTCTTTTTTGACAAAAGCCACCTTATAGATGAACATGACAAAATCTTTGATTTTATTAAGCCACCTAGGCACCTTAAGCATCATTGAGAAATAAGCCTTGCTTGAACATTTAAATATCTTGTCTAAAAAAACATTTTAATAATTAAGTATTTAAAACAGGGTTCAATGTTGTTAGATCGATCAATGAGATTTATAAATATTAACTACGTTTAATAAAAATATATAAGATATTGATTTTAATATATTTTAATAATATATTAAATAATTTTAATTTTTTCTAAAATTTTATATATAATTTATATGATATAAATTTTAAATTTAATGGTAAATTTTATAAAATTTATATTGATAAAAATATTATTGAATTGTGTAACATTGATGTAACATATATTTTATTGTTGAGGTATTTATAATTATATATTTAATCATATCATCAAGAAGTCGATTACAGTTAAATAAATTACTCAAAATACAAAAATATATGTAAGTTATCGCTTTGGGTTACCACGACACTCCCAACTTTGGAGAGGCCATGGGATTTTTTTTTATCGTCTTACATTTTTTAGCTTGATTTCTATATGATGGTAGAAACAATTATATAAGACAAATGATACCTCTGAATTTGATAATTGGTATTTTGGAGTTTGATTTCTATTTAGTGGTAGAAACCATTATGTATGACAAAGGATACCTCGGAGTTTGATAATTGATATCTTTGTTGATGTATGTTTTTCTTTATTAAACTTTTAGATTTTAGACAAATACAAAGGTGTTGAAAAACATAAGAAAGTGGTGGATTTAAATTATATTTGTCGATTTCAATAATATTAAAATTTTATTTCAAAAAATATTTTTGATCACAACATTTCATTTACTATTAAAAGGGAATTAAAAGAGATAATGTTGAATTATAAAAAAATAAAAAAAAATAAAAATAAAAAAAACTAAGATACAAGAGGTAAAAGGGGAATAAGGAAATACAAATATTTTATATTAGTTCACAACATATTATTGTTACCTCCACTCCTTCCTTTACAGACAGATTTTATCTTAATGCAATCGATGGTTTATTCCATTATTTCCATAAATAGTTGTGCATGTATTTTTACTCTACCTCTTCGATCTTTGAATATTTTTCTCTAGTCTCTCAGGATTTTCGTTCCATGAACCGTTCTTCAACATATTGATATTTTGTCGTTGACGTTCGTTGTACCTTTTCAGGTACCTCTTTGAAGATGAAAGAATTGTATCATTATCCGACTGATTTACATCACTTCTAATTTGTATTTGATTTGACTGAAAATATGTTTCAATGATTATTACTCTTATCGAAAGGATGTTACATATGTAATCTTATATCAGTTTAAGTGCATGAAAACACTTTATTTTGATGTACATTAATTTTAATAATTCTCTATTGAGAGAATTTTTCATGCATGTTTTTTGAAATGTTCTTGGCCTTTTTAGAGTTGTCCTATTCGTTCTATTTTTTTTTTTTTTGTATTTTTTTTCTTTCTACAGAACCATTATATCTTAAATATAATGAGCAAACAAGTGTTCATTGAGATATTTTTGTTAGAGGTTTTTTAGGGTATAGAATTTGTACTTTAGGTTCAAGCATGTGTACTTCATTTGCCTAAAAGATATGGGGTCAAAGGATAGAACATTCAGATAATTTTCTTATAGACCATTAGAGCAAGCAAGTCATCAAAAGATACAAATTATCAAAGCAAGCAGCTTTTGGATGATTATCAGATAATGCACATAGATAGAGGAAACAATGATCAGATGATGCCTTGAAGATTACTATATCATTAACTTTTGTCAAAGCGTTGACCTCTCTATAAGCATTGACTTTTTCAAAGTGTTAACTTTATCAAAGACGATGACTTTATCAGATGATACATAAAAATTTAGAGTTAAACGATTAAACGTTTGATGAGATTATCAAAGACAGAGGCAATAACGTGTTTGCCACGCTTACCAGATACATAATAATTCTTGTCATGCTCATTAGAGGTAGAGGAACATATTACTTGTTGTTATGCTTAAGTATCAAAGGCAACAAGGTATTACGTTGTGTCACCAGACTTACATTGTCAAGTTGAAGTTATAACATTCTGACATTTACTGTTATCGACAATATTAGTCACAACTTTTTCCCCCTCCTGTTGAAAATAACGAGTTTTTATGGTTGTGGGAGTCGAACCTAATAACACTGAGGAATAAGTATAATTTCATCTCATTCACACTACCAATTGATTATTTTTATATCATTTTAATTATTGTCTAATAAAATACACACATGCGAGAGATTGACACATCACGCGCCACGTATACATATTTGTCACACAAATAATAGAACTAACAATAAAATTTAAAGTGACTGAAATCAGAGACACTTTTTAATTTTGATACGGTCATAGACTACAATGACATTGCTCTAATTAGTCTTAGATCAAAATGAGGGAAATCCACATGTATATCCTACTTTTTTTCTAAGTTATCCAAAATGTCCCACTTTTAAAAAAAAATACCACATTGCCATACTTTTTCTCCCTTATAGATGGTCGCATGCCCATGTTACCATCACCAATTTTTTACACTTCAGATGGCCGCATCCCCACGATGCGACCTTGTAATGCCATGTTGTTTTTTTTTTATTTTTTTAGCTTTTTGTAGTTATTATTAATTATATTTACTATTATTAAATAATTTAAAAATAATAAAAACATTTAAAAATTTAATAACATTATAAATTTAAATAATGTTAATAACTACAAATATTTTTTAAATAATAAAAACATTTAAAAATTTAATAACATTATAATAATAAATATAATTAATAATAACTACAAAAAGCTAAAAAATAAAAATGGTCTTCTCTCCTATAGACTACAGTGACCATATGAAGAGTAAAAAATTGGTGATCGTAACATGGGCATGTGACAATCTATAGGAGAGAAGACCATCTGAAGATGATCGTAATATGAGCATGCGACCATCTGTAGAGGAGAAAAAGTAAGACAATGTAAGATTTTTTTTAAAGTGGGGAATTGAATAACTGAGAAAAAAAGTAAGATATACACGTGGATTTCCCACAAAATGATAGATTATATATGTATAAAATAAATAAATAAAACACTCATTGATTTAAATGTTACCCGTTCACTCTCCCGTTAGTGCACTGGGCACAAGTGCATATTCGTAAGCAAAAAAATACAATAAGTGGTTTTATTAAAGAAACATTCCACTTAAGAAGATACATTTTGATTCAATTACTCAGTTGGAGTGGGGACCATAGATTTTCTGCAAAAGAAAAATGAAAAAAGTTATGGTAGTCTGAACAGTGACGAAGGTTTGAAAATGAGTAAAGTTGTATGCAATTTAGAAGAGTTGAAATTTTAGACCGCTGAATTCATTGATAGTAAGATGATATCGACCTGTGAGTGTAATTGCACTTCCAAGGCATTCGTGCAAATGTGCCAAAAACCAATTTTTTAATTACGAAATTACGACTTAGCCATTCTCCACAATTAATTCTTATATTAATTCTATCACCCGTTTTGGAAGATAACTTCTGACAGAATTTATTCACATCTCTTCATAATTATATATGAAACATTAACAAAATATAATTCGGAGTTAAATTGCTACTTTTAATAAAAAATAGTTTATTTATTATGTATATTGAATGCGTGAAAACATTAAATCATCTTTTAGTCCTATGTCATTGTGATTGTACTTGTACCAAGTTTTTGTGGGGAAATTATCATTAATTAATGTTACTTACATTAAGAAAAGATTTTTGGATTCGAATTTCATGAATTTACAAGTTTAAAGTCATGCGTTAACGAGGTTGTCGTACAATTGTAATTATAGTATGTCTTAACTAAAAAACATTGAAAAATGAAATACATAAAAAAAAATTATACATGTATCTGAATTGAATGTATATATTCTCTCTCATCTTGACCAAAAGCAAAAATAATTAATTTGACATTTATTAAAAACTTAGTCAGATGCAATCAACAAAAAATAAAATTATATATATATTTGAACTGAATATTCTCTCTCATTTTGACCAAAAGAAAAAATAATTAGTTTCACATTTATTAAAAAGTTTACCCAAA
>JBBPBT010000659.1:4584612-4596270 GCA_037974875.1 Cicer bijugum
TAAACTTTAAGAATTATATGCGTATTTTTGTGTTATTTTGAATTCAACTAAGAATGTGTTATAACAACATTAAGTTGTTCAAAATGATTATTCAAGACATTTAAAAAAAAATTGGTTAGAAGAAGTATAATGAAATTACAAATACATCCTAACTATCTTTTTTAGTTTATAATTTTATTGATTAATTTTTTTCAAGAACCAAAATTAGTATTGTTAATATTTTGATGAACTAAAAATATATTTAAAGAACAAAATAATTAACAAAAAAAATATTTTTACAATCTTAATACATTCAAATATTAATTTAACATAATCTCACAAATTGAGGTCTATACTTAAACATAAGACTCTCTTGAGATTTTTCTTCTATCATTTTTATGAGGGATTTTCAAATTTTCAATTGCATTATTTATTTATTTATGTATTAATAGAATTTAATTATTCTAATTTATTTTCAATTAAAATAATTTTTCAATCAAATTTTCAATTGCATTAATCAGCTGTACCTCATTTTATTTGTTGGTAGCATTATTCTAATTTATTTGAATAAGAAGCATGATTATCTGCGAAATACTCCCATAAATAATGCCACAAAACTAAGAGTGAACGCTTTCAACACCATTCTTCTCTCTCTCTCTCCATTATCTTTCTTCTCACTCATTCATGCATCAAATTTCTAAATTTTCTCTCTCCCTTTCAATCTGAAATACAGGACTTGTTTTAATGACTACCCACCATTTTTAAAGCCCTTTTCTTTTTCTCTATTTCTCTCCAAGTCTGAGCCTTCTTCTTCAGACTCTCTTTCTCTCTGCCTTACTAAGACACCCTTTTCTCTTTTCTCTCATTGCTTCCCAAACCATTAAACCAAACATTCAAACCTTATTTTCTCTCTGTTTTTTACTTTTTCTATCACATTTTCTCAGATCTGTTCCCATCTTTTGGTCCATTGGAGAAGATTAAGACATGAGTAAAGAAGAGATTTTGAAGATACAGGTATACCATACTCCATCAAATCTTTCATTTTTTTTTTATTCTTTTCATAGTCTCAGCATTTGAACTGTTTTTATTAAAGCTTTAACTTGTTGAAATTTGTTTCCTTTTTTTGTCTTGTATGTTTCTATGTATAATATGTCATTTCCGATAAAGTAAAAGATGTGTGTTTGTTTAAATAACTTTTTGTAATTCTTGTTATTTACGATGAAATTTACTCTTTATTCTGTTTTTGGTTTTGGGATTGCTTGTGCATGCAGAAATGTGTTCTCAAAGTGAACATACACTGTGACGGTTGCAAGCAGAAAGTTAAGAAAATCTTGCAGAAGATTGATGGTAATGTTTCTGAGATTCACTTTACTAATTTGCTTGTACATAATTAATTGATTTACCCTTTTTCATTCACATTCATACACTAAAAAAAAACCCTTTTTTTCCCTTTTTATTTTCTGAAGAGAAAAATGAATAATCTCACACCACCACCATTTTATTTATACTAAAAAATGATTTTTTTATTCTAATATATGAAGAAAAAGAAAAAAAAAAAAATAGCATTTTTTCCAGTACCCATATCTTGAACCAGTAGTAATATGTTGATTATTTAATATAATTTTATAGGAGTTTTTACTACTGAGATAGATGCTGAACAAGGGAAGGTGACCGTTTCTGGGAATGTGGACCCAAATGTTCTCATCAAGAAGCTTGCAAAATCAGGTAAACATGCAGAGCTTTGGGGTGCTCCAAAGGGTAACAACAATAACCAAAACAACATGCAAATTGACAATGGAAAAGGAGGAGGTGGAAACAACAACAACAATAACAACAACAAAGGTCAAAAGGGTGGAAATAACCCAAATCAGCAGAAGGGTCCAAGCCAGAATCATCAACAAGGACCAAATCCTCAACAACAACTTCAACAACAGCAGCAACAACAGCAACAGCTTCAGCAACAGTTGCAGCATCTTCAACAACTTCAGCAGATGAAAGGGTTTCAAGATCTGAAGCTACCTCAATTCAAGGACATGAAGATGCCACCTCCAAATCATCAAAACCCAAACATGAAAGCTGTGAAGTTCAATTTGCCTGAAGATGATGATTTGTCTGATGAAGAGTTTGATGATGACTATTCTGATGATGAGTTTGATGATGAAATGGATAATAATCCACAACATCATCCTTTGAATAAGATGAAACTTCCTATGGGAAATGGCGGTGGTGTTCCTCCTCAAATGATGATGAATCCACAACTTATGAATGCTCAAAAGGGTGGTGGTGGAAATGGTGGAGCTAATGGTAAGAAAGGCGGTGTTGTCGGTGGTGGTGGTGGTGGAGCTGTTCCTGTTCAAGTTCATGGCTTGGGTGGTGGAAATGATGGTAAAAATGGGAATGGAGGAAAGAAAGGTGGCGGCGGCGGTGGTGGTGGAAACAATCAGAATCAAAATCAAGGTGGTGTTAATAAAAACAATGGTGGCAAAAATGGAGGTGGAATGCCAGAGGGTAAAAATGGAAACAAAAATGGTGGTGGAGGTGGTGGTAATGGTGGAATTCCAAATAACAATGGGGGTAAAAAGGTAAATGGAATGGGTGAAGGTGTTCAAGGTATGATGAACAATGGATTTCCAAACATGGGTGGTCATCATCATCCAAGTATGATGAATGGGACTAATGTGGGCCCCATGGGTGGTGGTAACAACATGAGTGGCATTCCTATGGGAGGAGGAGGAGGAGGAGGAGGAGGTCCAATGGGAAACATGTCAATGATGAACCCAATGGGTAACATGCCAGCTGTTCAAGGCCTTCCTGCCGCCGCGATGAATGGCGGTGGTGGAGGAGGCGGTCCCGGTCCTGTTGGATACTTTCAAGGCGGTGGTGGAGGCGGTGGCGGTCCGGAAATGATGGCTGCAAATCCTTATCAACAGCAACAATACATGGCTGCTATGATGAACCAACAAAGGGCAATACCAGCTGGTGGAAATGATAGGTTTCAACCAATGATGTATGCAAGACCTCCAATGGCTGTGAATTACATGTATCCTCCACCTTATAATTACCCTCCTCCACATTCTCAAGATCCATATTCCAACTTTTTCAATGATGAGAATACTTCAAGCTGCAATATTATGTGATATGAAGAAATTGGTGATGATGGTGCTGCTGACAAGAGAAGGAGTTGAGGTTGTTCTAATCTGATGATGCTATATTATACAATGGAAGAAATGAGTTTTAATTTTAGTTTGATTTTCAATTTTCATTTTGTCCCTTTTTTTTTTCATCCAAGTTTTTAAAAAAAGTTAAAAACCAGAACTTTAAATTACCATAGGGGAGTAATATTTATATTATATAGGTTTTATAATATTTTATTTTATGATCTTGGGGAGAAGAAGTAATGAGATGTAATGGGATATGGTGATGTGGGGTTTTCCTCCATGTGAGATGTTTATATGTGTTTATATGCTGCAAAACAGAAATAAAATTTCACAATGAAAAAAAAGCAAATGGGGGAGAAAGGGGTGAACAAATGAAAAAGCCTATCTCACTCATTTCATTTTTCTCTCACAAGGACTAATCTTTTTTGCTTCACAATCATTATTATTATTTTTTTTGCCTAAGGTAGTAGTATTATTTATCATTTTGTTCTGGCACGCAGAGTAATGTGGTAATATTAATTAATTAAAGAATTGCTCTGAATAGCTTTTGGAACTTTATAATAATAATTTGTACTAGCCCTTGTTTCAATGTGAGGAAATCATGGATGTGTGCGTGGTGGGGTGCACACTGAAGTTAGGCAATTGAGGGCATGGACCCCAACAATAAACCTAAATAGTGATTTTTATTTCATTTTTTTATAGACTCTTGTGACTAGTGGGGTTAGTGGGCCATATAAACATCATCACCATCACTACAATTTTGTGATAAACACCAAATTCTTCTGTCAGGAGTGAGGTTATTTTATACTACTACTAATAATAATAATGTTACATGGTATGTGTTTCAATACCATTTAATAATTACAATTACTGTATCCACTAACCAAATTTTGAAGCTAATTTGGTGGGATATTCACATGGGTTGACTGTTGTATCTGCTGCTTATTTGATATCATCATCATTCCTCTGAGTATATCTAGAATAAATTCTTCATTTAAGATCTAAATCCAAAATTGATTTGTACTTAGATCATAATATTTATGTTAATTAAAAGCTAGTATTTTGAATAAATATTTGGGATTGGAAAAGTAGTGGTGAGTGGGGGAGAGAAAGAGTGTCAGAGAAAGCACCCGAAAGAAGGTATCGCCAACGGGGTAATAGCTGTGTAGTGTATGAGAGTATCAGAAAGCGTAAAAATACTTAAGCCAGTCGTAGAAGGTTTTTTCACGACAGAGACAATCTAACTACTTTTTATTTCCAAACAAACAAATATCTAACGGCGTTGACACCTTTCACACCCAAATTTTTGTAAGCGTCTAGTCCTGTCAATACAAAGTGTATCGCCAATTAGTAACAACTTCTCTCTTTCTTTCTCTTTTCTCTATTATGTGGGCCCCATGCTTCTCCTTTCGTGATCATCATAGATTAATCACATGATTATTATGGGGTCATCTAACTCCATCCATCTAAATCTAATCACAGTGATTGTCTTGATGGGCTCCACCTACTCACCATTTGCCCAAAAGTATTTCATTTATTCATTCATAAATTCAATGGACTAATCAGGATTAATTTAAGATCACCTATTACTACTCAAATTTTTTTAATGACGATCCATTAAAAATAGTATATGATGGATGTAGAAGCTAATAGTGGTTCACTAATAGTATATAATGGTTTTTGTATTCTTTGTGGTATCCTTATCCTTATTCTGAAATAGTAATGGATGGATTAAGAGATTGTGAGGCAGTTAAAACTTTATAAAAGGATGTTATTTTCTATTATCATATTTTAGCAATGGTTTAGATCCTTGGCTTTAGTGGAACTTAACTAAACCTAGTATCAGAACAATTTGTGACTCTTGACAAATTGGGAAGTCGTTGACTTTAATGGTGGCTAATTAACCAAAGTTTATTGCATTTTGTTTTTTGTATATGGTGAACTCAACTTATGCTACTCCTAAAAGTATGGTAGTGTTCTCTCGTATTCCTCCCGTAGCAGGTCACTCTATAAAGTTAATATTAGAGATTCAAGTGATATTGTAGTTAGAGGCTTTTACAGCATACTTGATATACTTGTTCAGATTGTTTGAGTGGAACATTGCAAATTGATAGCAAGGAAGTGATTTTTGAAATGGATTGTTTGATAATTGTTAAGATGGTGAGTAATGGATTCTCATCCAATGTAGTGTAGTAGTAGTACCATGTTGGACACGTTAGATTTTAAAGAGAATCCGGAAGAGTCGTGCGGTACTGTGTGCGTGCTTACGCCACTTGCGGTACAGCTTACGCTTCGCACGGGTGCTGCTACCTCAACCACCATTTATTGTTACCCACTTTTGCTTCGGATCCAATCCCAAATTATCCCCACCCATTTCAATACGGAGTTAACCTCATTCCACTCTCCCTTATCGTTCATCCTTGTTTCCATTACAACTAATAGCTCTCCACATTCTCTTTTTTATGATATATCATTGATCTAGTTATAACTAATTCATTATATCGATTCATTTTAATTGTTACCGACTATTAATATCATACTTAAGGTGTCATATTTACTGTGTTTGTTAGTTTTATTATTTATTGGCAGGAGCATAACTCGGAGAGTGTTTAGATTATGATATTGTTGTTGCAAGACACAAAGTAGTAGATATGTTGACCAAAATATCTTGAGAATAGCATTTGAGTGCCGATCGTGAAACAACATCTTAACGGTGGTTAATCAATTATTTGTTAATTGGTACACTTCTTTAAATTACAAATACCATTAGTCGTTAAATGTGTGAAGCATAAGCGCATTAACTATTATCTTAAATGTAATGAAATGACAAATACATTATTAAATTCTTTTTATATTAGAAATTTTATAAATTAAATTAATTAATTAACCTGAATAAAAAAGACACATCTAACTATTTTTTTTTTTTGAAAATTGTTTAATATTACTAACAGTAGAAACAAATATTAATTGACTATGTACATTAAATTAAATTATAAAAATTGGAGGAACCATGCCACCTGCTTGTTCCATTTTCAAAGAGTTTTTAGCTGTAAATATATTTTTGTAAGTGTTCGTAGAGACATAAAGAATTTTTTAACTTGAATTCAAATATCATCCTTCACCTTAAAGTTTTACGTGCTTAAAGAAAATAAGTTTCTACTTCACAAAATAATCACAAGTTTCTACTTTTCAAAATAGGCCCATATGATGAATATTTTGATAAGGGTTAAGTGTGTCTTAACGTTTAAAAATCATTCAAAATTATAATGATTTTCGACGATATTATTTAAAAGTAAAATTTAATGACACCGTCTCAAAGTAGTTAGAGATCAAATAAATTTAAATATTAATATAAGATAAAATTATATGTGAAAACAATTCACTATAACATCCCCATAAAAACAATATCAATCATGATAGTTGTTGTTTAGAACATTTTATGTATATATAGTAAAACAGTACTTACCTAAAAAAGGTTAGGTGTATTTGATTAGTGCGATGCGTATAATTGGAAGTGGGAAACACGTGGCAGGTGAAGGAGGAAGTAACATTACGGGGATGAGGTTTGAGGAGAGTGAAGACATAATAATAATAAGTCACAAGATGTGCAGTGTTTGGACGCAGGCAAGAGCATGAGCGCAGAGTTACATAAACCTAACAACAACAACAGCAACAACGAATTGCGTGTCCTCGTCGTTTCTTTTGCTTTCTCTTTCTCTTTCTCACTCATAACAATCACACTGACACACACACTCCCTAATTCTTCTTCAACTTGCCTTCAGTTACGTTTTCACCGCGTTTTGCTTCTTTTGCTGCTTCAGGAAATTACATTAGTAATCTATCTATATACTTCAACTGTCTTTTTTTTACAAAATATACTTCAACATTTAATAACTATCTTTAAAATTATATTTATAAAAAATTGTGATGTATTAACAATATATTAAAAATATATGATAATTAAATTATAATATATATATATATAAATAATAAATTTGAAATAAAATATTAATAAAATTAGTAATTAAAAAAAATATATGATTCAATTATAATAATATTTGTCTTTTTTATTCTTAAAAAATTTAAATAAAAAAATTCAAATAATTTTTTTAGATAAATCACAACTGTAATTTTTAAAAGTGAGATGTTATCTCTTTTATCTATGATATATTATAAAAATAAATTAAATGTTAAATCATCAAAATTATTTATAAAAAATATAATTTAATATCGTAAAAATTTTTAAAAATATAAATTATTGTTAAAATAATTGTTATTATTATAACATTAAAAATTAAATTGATTGATATTTTAATAATTTGAGAGTTAATTTGATTTTTTTACTGAAATAAAATATTTAATATTTTAAGAAATAAAAATAATGATTTATTTAATTTATTTTGATAAAAAAAATTAGCAATATGTTTTTGAGGGAGGGAAGGTTGGAAGCCAAAATGAAGCAGAAAAAAGAGGGGGGAAAGGCAAAAGAGGCGTATGTGTATGTACGTACGTGAGAGACAAAAAAGTAAATAATGCAAGATGCATCAGTGGTTCATTCATTCATGTTACTTATGCAGTTATTATTGTTAGTATTTTGTAAGAGTAGCACTTTTTCTTACTTTTAGTGGGGTCCTTGGTTTTGACTTTTGACTAGATGGAAACCCCTGGATTTTCACGTGGATACTTTCTGTTCTCAAACTACTATTGGTAATTTCGTATTAATTCACTCTCTTTACCTGCCGTATACTGCTCAATGCTCATCTACTACCAATATAAACATAAACCACCACTTTACCACAATTCAATTCCTGTATTTAATTTATATTTTAAATAAAATATCATTCATTATTTTAATTATGTTTCGAGATAGAACGAATATTCATAAAAAAAAAAAATATATATTTTGCATCTAAACTATTTCATTAATTAAATAGAATAACATCACAGGCAAGAAATAACGATTTCACGTTTGGCAAAAACTCAAGTTTCATTTCTTAATGATATATACAAATGAAGATGATCCTCATTTTGTGGTTCAAGATGCATGCAACTAACAAACATAATATTGTTTTTCTTATTGGATGTTGGTTTGTTTGAAATGCTAGAATTGATGAAGATTTATCTGATATTAGTCATCATCTCTGGTATATTATTAACCAAATCTACTCTCTATGTAATTCCAACAAGAAGTTTTTTTTTTGGTCCCTCTCGTATCCCTACTCCTAATAGGTTTAAGGGGAGTTGTTGCTATGGTACTACTATTAATGCTAAGCTTTGTGCTATTTTGCATGGATTGGATATCACTTAGGGAACATAGTTATCAAAACATCTTTTGTGAACTTGATTATCACACAACTTTGTTCTTTTGTCAAGAGATTGAATTGTTGTGTTCGTTCATACTCTACAAGAAGGAAATTCTTAAGTATAAATTGACTCGCTAAATTGGAGACATCGCTTCTAATAAATTCAGTATCATCCCCTCTTGTCTATATTCTCTTGTGACCTATTGTTTGGGTGCATGATACTAGGTGAAACCAATTCCCTTATGTTTAGTTTTCTTTCCCTTGTTTTTTTTTCATATAAAACTTTTTCATTGATAAAAAAAGTTTTTTGAATTATACATGTTTATTCCAATTATAGACAGATAGTCTCAAAGATTATCAAAATAAACCACATGATTTGAAATCTTATGATACGTGGAGAGAATATTAAGATATTTGAAAAATACTCATAGTATAATATGGAATTTATATACTCAAGACTTACTAAGTGTACACTCACTTGCATAATAGTGCATTGAAGATTGAAATTATTTTAGCAAATTATACTTTATTAAAGCTAGGAACAAAAATAATATTCCCATGCTTCTTTATTTACATATCTATGACTATTTTGGGTATATCAAGTGTGGATAATATTATCAAATTTGATGAAAAAGTGGATTTTAATTTATATAAATTTATAAATTCATAAATTTAATATTTAAAATTTTAAATAAAGATATGATGTTTAATTTATTTATGTGATTGCTTTGAACCCTTCACAACTGAACAATGGCATCATAGTTGATGAACGACTATTATATTCGACTCTTTCTATAGAAAGTTTTCTTAATAATAGTAATTATCAAATTCCCATTTAGATTGAGTGTTAATAGTGGTACAGGTGGATATGAATCTTGTGACTTTGTTTTTTACCCAATGTGGAGATAAAGTATATTTTTTCTATCTTTTCATGACCCGTTTCTGCCCGAAGTCGCAACGATTTTGGTAAAAACAACATTTGATGCAATTATTGTTTTTTTAAAGGTTTTTATCCTTTTAATTTAAAACCTGTAACCATATGAAAAAAATATTAAGAATATATATAAATCACTAAATGGTAAATGATCTGAAAAAATCCAATGAATAATTAACAATCATATTCATTTCAATCACCAATTCAATAATGCGAAGGAAAACAAAAGAGATAGATAATTTTTTCGAGGAATGATTGATTTGCTGGAAAAGGCAAAACATTAAAACCTAATTCCTTTGACTCTTATTTGGTGTTAAGAACATTTGGATTAGATAATTTCTATATCACCTGAAGTAGGGAACTAAAAAAGATAACAAAGGATAGGAATCAATAAAAACTGGGTTGAGGGACAATACAAATACAATATATTTTTATCAATGATTCAATGAAATATTTGAATTAATGGATACACATCAATGAAATGAATTTCATGTTGAGATGAAGCTTACTTCAAATTAAAAATTTATGTTTGAAGGAGACCATAACTGAATGAATAAATAAACTCACACTCAAATAATAAATTATTAATATATTAAGTTTAAGTAAAAATATTACATAAAAATTTAAAAAATATTAAACAATATATAAATTAAATAACTTATATATTTAATATTTTAAATATTTATGTGAAAATGTGATATTTAATCTATTCCGTATTGTTGTTTTTAATTCAGTGTCATAATATTTAAGCCTACTTGTTATGCAACATTTTGTCAGTTGTTAATTTTTTCTTACTTTCCTAAAAGATCTTTTTTAATTTACTCTTTCTTTTGTTTTCACAAGACATCTCTCATAATATTTTAGTACGCCGCAGTGTGTATAGTCTAAAACAATATCAATTAACTTTTTGTCCAATTTATATTGTTTGAATAAGAGAGCTAATTACGCATGCTTTACGACCGTACATGTAATGAAGGAACTTAATTATAAAGTATTACTTATGTTATTGTAATAAAAAATTATTTTTGCCAAAATAAAAAAAAAAATCGAAAATGCATTTGAAGTGTTGGACAAGAAGTTGACGGAGTGGGAGAACGCCGTTTATGTTGATAAGTACAATAGTAGATTAATAAAAGGCTTAGAAAGTGAGAAGTCATAATTACAAGTTAGAATTTAGGGAAAGCATAGATAAATGAACCACAAGTTCGTACGGATCGTAAGAATGAAGCAATAGAACAAATGAAGCTTGTGCTCTATTTTTTTTACTAGTTGGGAACTTGGGAGTTGGATTGGAATGGTGGGGTACCATCACGGGGTGCACATACTTCCATTTAGGGCATCTTTCCAACTATCTCAAATTCAAATTGGGTACTTTTTTTTTTTTTGTCAACAATTCAATTGGATACGTAATTAAAAGAAAAATATTGTTATTAAGAGAAAGATTGAATTATTTATAATTAATTTAATTAAAAAATTTGATTAGAATAATAAAAAAATTTAATTATAATTAGGATCTATACATTTTATATAATATTTATAATCACATCTTAACTAACTTGAATTAATAATTATAATGTCTTAAAATAAACAATTTTAAAAATAAAATTTATATCTTTAATCTACTAACAAATTACTTAAATTTAAACATTTTCATTTCCCAAATTAT
Organism: Cicer bijugum; assembly: GCA_037974875.1. NCBI lineage: Eukaryota > Viridiplantae > Streptophyta > Magnoliopsida > Fabales > Fabaceae > Cicer > Cicer bijugum. The sequence continues at coordinate 4,595,653 of JBBPBT010000659.1, forward strand.
ATTCTCTTAATATACAAAATGAAACTTGTAGTGACACTTTGGCCCCTCCACCTCGTGGAGTAGGCGTTAATACTGCTACACTGTTCAGGATAGTAGTGCCAAATATTAATAAAATTAAACATTATAATGACATTAAAATTCCACAACCATTGGTTCACCTTCCAATTTCCTTTTCCAATTGAAATATTACCACAAAACAGCCAACATATTTTATTGTAACAGCACACTATAGAGTTAATTGAATATAAGAAAAAAATTAAAAGTTTAATCACGTCCAAAAAGGTAAAGTAGAAAAAAAGCTAACAATGGAATGTTGATAGAAAATGTAATACAATTTTTTTGGCAAAATTTAGGAAGATCGTTGGCATAGAGAATTAGAAAACACTTTGTTGAGTGTTCAGATGCTTTAAATTGACATAACAAATTCAATTCATAATAGATTTAAAATGCTATAAATATAAATACATGAATATTTTAATTATTTTGATTCGTCAAAATTATATATGTTTTTTAATTTTATATTATTAACATAAATATTGTAAATTTATTTATAGATATATTATTTAAACAACGTTAAATTTATGTTATTTTCGTCAAATTATAACAATTTAAACAATT
>JBBPBT010000659.1:4631993-4644215 GCA_037974875.1 Cicer bijugum
AATCAAATATCATATCTTGTTCTAATATTTAGAACATAACCATCGACAAATTATAGTTTTATTTTTTTTTATTTTATTTAAATGATATTCAAAATATTTATTATAAATAGAATATATATTTTTATTTTAATTAACTAATTCGTAGAAAAATAATTTTTTAATTAACATACTAGGAAAAAATATTTGTTTATATATAGTGTTTATCTAAAGTTATTTAAGAGACACAATACTGAGTATTTTTCTAAAAGTTTATCTAAAAATTATTTAAGAGACACTACTATTTTGTTTATGATTTATATAGTGTTTAAAATAAGTATCTCTCTTATTGAATCAACTTTTATGCAATGTAATAATAAGACTATCGTTGAAATACATTGATATTAATTATCACTTCAATTATCATCACTTTCGTCGTGATACTCCTACTTTTTCACTAAAGTTTGAAAAGGATATTAAATTATATATTATATTGAGGATATTTTATTCTTTTGAGACTTTAGTATTCACTAACGATATTGTACAGGACTTATAAACAAATTATTCATCTAAAGAAAATAAAAAAATTATATTGTTTACATGCATAACACAATTATCGATCAATAAAAAAACACAACTAACAATTTTCATAACTAGAAATGCAGGAACAAACTAAATATTTTAGTTCATACAACAAAGCAAACATAATTTATTTATTGTTCTCCAAAGTGAGAAACATAAGCTGCAAGATTTAATGTGATTAATATAATCTAAATACTTAACAAACTAATACCATTCAACAATAGGAATGGTCTATGAGCAACTCGCATTGTGGACCAAAAGAGATGAACTAAAACTCAATTTAGAGGAATTTAAATCAAACACCAAAAGATTATCCTCCAATTGATGTCCACCAATAACAATTGAAGCTTTTGCAAAAGACATTCTTGGCTCTGTCCCTCCATCAACAAATCCAAGACATGCTACATTTTTCTTCACATTAACCATCAAATTATTTCCATAAATACTCCATTGCACTCCCCCTTGAAGCACAAGATCAATTCTTGGTAAAGAATTTTCAATGTTGGTTGATTCAAAACATGCCTCAAATGGTGCAACTGATTCCACTTTCTTTAGTTTTCTATCTGAAGCTTTCTTAAGAAAATCACGAATGAAAGGCTTGTAAACAGAACGTTGCAATTCAGTGAAAGGACTCATTGTGCTGATTTTGGTGCCACCATTTCCTTTGTTGTCAATAGACAACAATGAAGGCTTTAAGTTCACAACTTTACCATCAATCTTAATTGCTTTCACATCAATGAAATATTCAATAGAAGGAACACCTTGAACAGAAACTGCACCTGTTGAAACAGGATTAACAATTAATGGTGTTGTTTGAACAAATTTATAGAGTTCTTGAAAAGGGTCTTTTCCAATTGATCCAACAAGCAAGTTAGTGAATCCTTGTTTATTTGAAGAAGGTAAACAAAGAGAAAACTTGGGTGGAAATTCATTTTTCAATGCAAGTTGTGTTGGTAGTGAAAGATTTGATCTTGCAAGACCAATGATTCCTTTGGTGATTTTTGGTAATCCATTAAGTGGTGAATCATTTCCAGTGAATGATGGAAATCCATCAGTGTCAATGCAGCTACTAAGCAAGCCAGAAACTTTTTGCTGTGAAATGAAAATGTAATCTTGACCAAGTCCACCACCAAAAATGAAATTGGCTAATGTGTTGATTGTGTTAGCAGGACATGTGTTGTTTGTGCAACCTGGTTTGAAAGGACCATTGCAGCCAATACATGCAACATCAGGACATTTTTTTGAGCCACATTCAATAGGAATGTAGGATGATGAATTGTAGTGAGTGTCACAATCATACCAAAGATTTTCACCAGCTAGATCAATGGCTAGATTGAAGTCTTTTCTAGGAGTTCCTATGCCAACTGATGTATAGAATAGATTTGTTGATGGATCTTTTTTTATTGGGAGGATAAAGGGGTTTGGTTTTGTGTTAGGAGGTTGAGATAATGATAAGCAAGAAATTGACAAAAGGGGTAATGATAGGAGGAAGAATTGGATGACAGAAGAAAATGAAGACATTATGAAGATATTGGAAATGATGTTGTTGATGTGTTTAGTTGATGGAGTTGAGGCTTCCTTTTATAGATAGGTGGTGGAGCATATTATTTATGACTTTTATTTGACTACCGTACATTTTAAGTGGTTTGTCAAAAATGATGGCTATATATTGTCTACTTTAAAACATTAAAATATATTATCATAAGATAGAATGTAATGAAAGGTTGTTTAGTTAGTCATGCAAGAAAAAAGAGGCAATATCATGTTGATTTACCTGTCTAAGATTAAACAGGTATAAAACCATTTCTTTTTTGCCTTTATGTGTGATATTTCTATTTGTGTAATTGTGTTAGATTTGTATTTTATAGAAAATATAATTGACTTATTACATGTAAATGTAAGTTACTTTTTTTCCCTTCACCATAAGTTAATCTTAGAAAATCGTTTAAAATTCTAAAATATACTTTCTGACGTAGATCACTTCATCTTTGAGTTTGCTCAAAAATAAATTCATTTAATATCTCATTTTCTCATTATATTTGTTGTATGGGTGTACACAAAAATTTTCCTATTGTTTATCTGTCTTTGTCACCCAGCTTGTTCTGAGTTGTTTCATGCGGAATGAGTCTAAAACTAATGGATAAGTAGGGTACAATAAAACTATGTCTTTGTTTGTTTGCCATTATTGACTTCCCGTACATCTGTCCTTCCAGAGACCTAAGTTGCTTGAAATGCTTGTATACTCTAATCTAATATTAATCCATGCACTTGTCAAATTTATCTGCAATTTAATAAATTTAATTTTGATGCAATGTAAGTATAAAAATTACACTATCATTTCTCAAATAAATGTTTACATTATCCATAAATGTGTTTCTTTTATGATAAAAAATAAATAAATCAATTATATATTCTTTAAAATAATATTTACGTCCGAGTCTATTCTATAAACACTTATATTATACATTGTTAAATAAGTGTTTCATTCAAATAAGCTCACATCTATCTATATTGTGTCAATATTAAACACCAATATGTGTCGAACATTAAATATATCTTTAATTTAAAATATTTTACTACTTTGACATTAAAATATTGTCACCACTAACTTTTTATTGTGCTGTACACGAATTTTATAATATAATATTTTGTAGATGGCATTGACAAAAACAACTTAAAGCATAACATTTATTATAAAAAGAGACTCAAGATAGAAAAAAATATATATATAATATATACTGCGATAATACATGTACATATAGTTTAAGTGAAAACAAAAATAAATAAATACACCAAAATCTCATGTGATATATCATTTCAGTGTTGTCATTTTAATTAAATAAAAAATGACATAAAAGATTAAAATAATAAAAAAATTTAAATTCTAAATAGTTAATATAAATTTATTTTTTCAAATAACTAAAACTAGAAAGTCGCCATACATGATCAAAAACATATATTACACTTATTATTGTGGCTATTTCTAATTGCACAAATAATTTAAACGGTACATGATACAAGACCACTTTTTACCATTAAATGATCAAGTTCAACCAAATATAATGGTACACCCTCTACATTAAATCTCCCCTCTCTTTTCCACATCCCCTTCCCTTCTCTCCCTCCCCACCCCTCTTCCCCTATCGGAGTCCTATCCAGCCACTGTGGTGTTCACGGCGACCTCCTCCTAACTCCTCTAACTTAATGACAAAAATCCATTGCTCTCGAAGAAAAGAAAATGCTCATGATATTTCAATTTGAAAAGTTCCATAGATGTCTTTATTCATTGTTCACGTATATAGTGGTTTGCATATTTTTTTCTACTTTTGGATTGTTCTTTTCTTTCCTTTACATTCAATTTTTTTTCATGCAACAATTTGTCTAAGATGTATGTTCAAGGATTCGTGACTTTTGTGTGGCATAAAATTGAGTGAGAGAGAGGAGAGAGAGAGAGATCAAGTGTGAAAAACCGTTATAAGGATCATTTTAATCCAACGGTGAAATTTACTCTTGCACTGTGCACAGCATGTATCACTTGTACACGGTAGCATTAGCCTATTATTATGTATTTCCATTTGATCAAATGGTAGGAAATGATAGTGCATGTTGATTAGAGCCTATTTGTTCTCCTCGCAAAAAGCAGAGATAAACTACTCCGACTTATTAATTGGGACATGGTTGGCCAAAAACCAATACAGTTACGGCAGCCACCCCACAAGCCTCACTTCAATACGTGAACCTGAAATCATTATGGATAAAGCTAACGCCTAGAACCCAAGCAAACTAAATGTGTAATATTGTTGTTCATCATAAATATCTATCACGTAAATTGATTGATTTTTGATAAAAAGGTGTTTGCTAGCATTCCTTTTAATCATTGTTGAGTTTTTGCCAACAAATCAATCAAACATTATTCACTAATTGATACAACATTTTTTTGATACAATGGACAGAAACAAAACCAAAGAGAGGTGGGATTCAAGTCTAGTATAATGTACCAAAAAATAATGAAAATCAAAATTAAGATACATCAAGATACATAGAAATGCACCGGTTAAGCTACCTCATCAAAATGATACAAAGACAAATAATCGGATTTCGCTCTGCAATGCCACGAAAATGGGGTCCTCTCTACTCGTCTGTCACACATCCGCTAGAAGCAGGTTTCACATTTTTAATATACTGGATCCAGAAAAACAATGCATTTGATTAGAACAAGGGAAGGATTAGACAAAGCTCATATTTCAGTGTCCACAAGGTGCAGTATGTGTAATTTTACTAGTCCATTTTTAAGAGTTAAAACACAAATACGTTTTTGCTTGGTCCTCTAATTTCAATTAATACATATTTCATTCCTATATGGCTGTATTTTCCTTCCCATCAAACACATCATTATGACCTCTGTATATACCAAATGTCAGAAGAGGTGGAGATATAAGCACTAGAAACAAAAAAGTAGCAATCTCAGTAAAATATTTAAGCACGCTCTTTTCTGGAAGGAGTTTAAGTGTCATTCATACCTTGTACAGAACTCCTCGGTTAGCTTTGTATGGTGGAGCAGTCCATATCTTCCTGCGAGCCTGCATCTCCTCATCTGACACTAAAGTATCAATTCTCTTGTTCTGAATATCAACATTGATAATGTCTCCATTTTGAATCAAACCAATTGGTCCACCTTCCTATACAATCAAAGAAGCCCGTAAAAACATTATTGGTCAACTACAAGAAACTACAGTTACGATTTTCCTAATCTCCATAAAGTAAATGCACTGACATGTAACAGAAGAAATAGAAAATAAAAGCACGACAGTCATAACCTCTTCCACGTGTGTAAATCCAATTTTCTTGGAGAAAACTTTTCAAGTTCTCACTTAGTTCCTCAAGTATATTTGCTTTCTATTTCTAATTAAAAACATCAAAAGGAGTAAACTTATTCATAACTCCAGTAAAGCAACATTATCTTCAATAGTCACAAACTAACATACTAAACTCACACGGTTACACAAACACACCCACTAAAATAGAATAGCTTAAAAAATGCATTCAATTCAAGTGCACTTGACTGCAGCAGTATGCATTTGTCTGAATAGACAAACAGGGTCACAAACTCACAGTCACTATTACTTCTCCGAATAAATTTCAAGAAGATAAAAAGTACAACATGCACAATCCATTGTTCTAATCCCTTTAAAATAGGGTACCACACTACCACATATGACATTCGATTATGATATTGCTAAGTCGCATTCATTGTCACTAAGTTTCTTCAGTAAAATCTTAAATACATTTCCCTTAATGATTATGTTCATACTCCAACATCATTGTGTTAGAGGGGGCAGAAACAAATGGTAGTTATAGGCAGTTATTATATTATAGGCAGCAGTTATGTTGTTAGCCAATTATTTAATAAATAGAGAACATGAAGGAAAAGGGGGTGGGCATTTTATTTGGGACTGGATATTGATTGGGAGAGAACAAGCTCTTGAATTCTTGGAAGGGAGAGACCAAGACTCTCAAATTTCTTGGATAGGAAGTGTCTCTCTTAATTATCCTTTGTTCTCTCTCTATAATTATGTAAACTAGATTTCTTGTTGTAATCCAAATTCTGGCCATAATATCCAGAATTATTCAATAAAAGTTGCTTATTTCCTTTAAATTTCTATGTTTAGTACCGGTTTCTATCACATTGCTAAGGAATTCAAGAACAGACAGCCATTTTGACCACGCTACATTGCTTTTAAAGAACCAAACCAGCTGGTTCTATGAAAACTGAAATCCATAGTACTACTCCATGAGCAGAAGAAATTTTCCAGGAACTTAGTAGTTAATTTTAAATAAATAAAAAACACAAGAAAATTATCGATTAACATTCATTACATAAATTAATTGAAAGCATACCCCAAAACCATTTGACCAAATTTAGAGATTGCAGTTCACATATGATGCACCTGAATATACTTAGCAGTACAAAAATGATTAAAAAGCATGGTCAATTCACCTGTGCTTCAGGGCAAATATGACCAACCACAAACCCATGTGAGCCTCCTGAAAATCTTCCGTCGGTCAATAAAGCAACATCCTGCATCATCGAAAGACAATATCCATAAGAAATTTCATGTCATCATGGTTCTCAAAGCTTGAAAAAAGGCATCCCGTTTCTACTAAAAAAACTAATGACTGGAGAGCATCTTTGTACACAGTACTACACACACATAGGGGGTAAAAAATTATATAAACAAAGGTTCATGTTTATTGAGATTCTAATATATGGGGAAAAAAGTATAAAAACTGTAAAAGTCTATCGGTCAATTCATAGTAAAAATGAACAAAACCCTGTTACAGACTAAGTAAATAGATAAGCATAAAGATGATACAATTATGCAAGCTAAGACAGACCTTTCCAAGCCCTGCTCCCATTATTGCACTTGTGGGTGTTAACATCTCAGGCATTCCCGGTCCACCTTTAGGCCCCTCTCCCCTAATTACAACCACTTTTCCCTGAAATGGTGAATTTCATACAGAGGACATCAATAAGATTTTCACTTTGTTCTTTGACTGAGGTTATATCTGTGTAAAAGAAATCAATACAGTGACAAGGCTGTGAAATAGCAGCAATTTGAAATAAATTCATAATAACTATGGTTCAAAAGAGAAACTCTTCAGTTTGATGAGGAAACATTAAATTCAGAGTTGACCATTCGTGTAGAACTACAGTTATAGTGAAACTTTTGCGGCTCACATTATGTTCTCCCACTAGCCATGACCTCGTCATACATATGTCTGATTGCTAAAGTGTTCACAATACAAACTCTCTTTTTATCTAGTCTTCCATGAACGATCTCTAGGAATCCTATAATATGAATTATCCAAATCAATAAAAATGTGTAAATATTCTTTATTACTCCGAATTCCAATCTCTCCACTAGTCTTTGCAATTTCATTTTACATTGCAAACTTCCAAAGCTTCCACTATACCATGTGGTCTCTAGGCCATTTTGCAGCAACGATACCCAACCCACATTCTCATTCCATCATACCTCCATGTAGTACTTATTAAGACTCCGATTAACTTAGACCTAACAATTTGAATTTAGCATAGGTTGATTACTTTCCTAGCACATATTAATTAACTAGTAAACCTGTCAAAAATATCAGATTATCAATTCCAGATATTTCATTCAAACATCAGGCTCGAATCTCTTGAAAGTCCTACAATAAGCACTGTCCTTAACACCTTATGCACATTAAATAAAGAAATACCTTAAAAGTTCTTCGTAGGTAGCTCAATTGGTGAGCTTAGGGATATCGAAGGAGCATTAAGGAGGTCCCAAGTTCAAACACAGGAAACTAGCATAACCACTAATTTCTATCATTTGCTTATCAAAATAAATAAATAAATACCTTAAAACTCAAAGGATCCTCTGAAATGGCAGCAATCATTGCCTCCTCTCCTTCAAAAACAAGTGCGGGACCTGTAGAATAATCCATGTTAACAATAAATCGCGGTATGGACAATTACGATGGAAGCGAAGTAAAAATAAATTATAACTTTAAGAAAACAGCAGGAGAAGGTTCACCAGAGAAGTACAAGCCCTCTTTTCCAGTAATTTTAGCAACAGAACCCTGTGGTGCAAGGTTCCCATATAATATTTGAATGTGAGCTGTCTTCTTGATGGGATTTTCAATTGGCCTTATTACTTGCTGAATCACATATCATAGAAAACTTATAGTTTATTATGAGATCATTTAATGAACAATCAAGCAGTTGTAATTGGGATCATTACATTACAATATGGTCACATGTAACAGAAACAACATGCCCATACCTGCCCTTTGGTCAAAGAAGGGAAAAGTTCTGCATTTTCAGCTAGGGTCTTTCCGGTGACTAGAGAGAAGGTATATGCATGTTAGCGGTGTGTATCTTTTTAGGGAAAAAAAATACTCTATTAAACAAAGGCTAGTGGAATACCAGTCATACAGTCGCCATCTAAAAAGCCTTGCTCAAGAAGGTAACGGATAACAGCGGGGGTCCCACCAATCTATCAAAAAAATAACAGAAAAGGGAACTTCAAACATAATTAACAATGGTTATTAAAATAGGATGAACACTGGGAAGCATAACCAGGAAAATTATTAATGATAATATATACAGAGGGAATGTATTGGTAAACAAAAATATTAAATGCATACCTTATGAACATCTTCCATAACATATTTCCCACTAGGCTTAAGATCAGCAAGGAAAGGAACTTCATCGCTAACCTTCTGAAAATCATCGAGAGTCAAATCAATGCCAACAGACCTGCAAAAATCGTTACGTGAGGTTTTTCTGATGATTAAATATATCAATAGGCTCACTGTAACTAAAGTTTTACTCACTTGGCAATAGCAATCAAATGCAACACGGCATTGGTAGATCCACCAAGTGCCATAACTATAACCATTGCATTACGTAGTGATTTGCGAGTGATGATATCTCGGGGCTTCAAGTCCATCTTCAATAACTCAAGAAGATATTTCCCAGCTAACCGACACTCATCCAACTTTAGTGGATCCTCAGCAGGGGTAGATGAGCTACGAAAACAACAGATAAGGATAAGCACATTAAAAAAAAGACAACCTCAACAGTCTACACCTGTACTTACCTATATGGAAGAGACATTCCCATAGCTTCTATTGCAGAAGCCATGGTATTGGCTGTATACATTCCACCACAAGCCCCAGCACCAGGGCAAGAATTGCGGACAACATTTTGTCTGCGGTCCTCACTAATCGATCCACTCACATACTCTCCATAGCACTGCAGGAAAACCAAAATTAATGAAATATTAAAACACGAGTAACATAACCCTGACAGTATAAATTCAATTATTGATGCAAAAGGAAAACAAATTTGTATTATGATGGACTAGTATTTCACACATTAATAATAACCATTTTTTCTTTGTTTAGAAAAAAAAAACTCTAAAATTCAAAGAAGATGGTGCAAGAACAAATGGATAGACCATCCTCCTCAACAATAAAAAGGCTTGTTTGGTTTATATTTCCAATTTTCACTTTTAATCATTAAAAAAAACTATCTTTTTTAAATTGTTTCTTATTTTCATAGATTTGTACAAAAAACAAATGAAAACAAAAAAACGTTGTTCCCACTTTTTCTAATATAAACCTTTGGAAACAGAAAAACAAAGTGAAAACAATGGGCACTTTTGTAATCAAAATTGAAAGAAAACTCAACGTTTTCTAAAACCAAACAAACATGAAAAACTAGGAGAGCTCTTTTAAACCTATGATCTCAATCAGCTCCTCTCCAGTTTTACATTGTTCATAGAATCTATCAGCTCTGTTTGAATGAGTGCGCAATTAAATAAAAAAAAGGAAAAATATTCAACCACGGTAACCGATGAGAGAATGGTTTCTCGTACCTGAAAGGCAGACACAATGTCGAACGTATCACCTTGAAAGTGACCAGGCTGGAAAAAACAGAATGAAGATCAACAAATATACCAGGGTTGGAAGTAGGAACCACATGTCAACAACAACAATAACAACAACTTCCATAATTTTTGAAATCCGTAGGTTATAATAACTGCATAAATGTCAAATGAAAGGCAGATACAGCCTGCGTAAATAAAACATCCAATGCAAAATATTTGCCAACGGCATTAACTCCACTTCTCTATTAACCAAATATCCCCTGAACTATATCAATTTTATTCAAGGGAATTCTAGTCTAAGTTAAATTGCACTAAAATTCCCAGTAAATTTTGACAAATGCAAACCACCATCCCAAGCGGTATAATCAACTTCAAACAAAACCATATTCATTGTCTTAATTTCCAAAATTAAGTCCGACACTACAACCATTACTTCATAAAAACCATAAACAAAACAAAACCACTCACAACTAAAATTAAAAAAATAAATCCTCAAAATCACCCTGCCTACACATTTACCAGATAACTTCAGTAACAAATCAAGATACTCAAACTGATTCACGTCGTTAAGAGTAAAATAGTACTCTCTATAGCACCAACACTATTGATCAAAGGTGTGTCCACAATAGTGAAGCGTGTGATTATATTCAATTAAGTCATTTGTTCAAATTATTAATGGTGTCAACATGACACTGCTTGTCTAATGTCAGTGTCAGTGACTCACACAGTATACTACATCATATTGACGAAATTTATCACCTGTTTAGTTTGGTAATTTAAGCAAACATTTGAACCACCATACCTTGATAGTCCCACCATAAACCATAATACTCGGTCTATTAAGCCGTCCCATTGCAATAATTGTACCTGGCATCTATAAAACAGTGATAAGAATAAGATAGATAGCAAAAATTGCAACATTAAAAGAGCAATCCAACAACAGAATCCAAAACAAAATAAAAAATAAAAAAAGAGCTTACATTTTTATCACAACCAGGGATGGAGATATTACCATCATACCACTGAGCAGCCATAACAGTCTCAATACTATCAGCAATAATGTCTCTAGACTGCAAACTATAACACATACCTCTAGTCCCCATAGAAATAGCATCACTAACTCCAATTGTATTAAACCTAAAAGGAACCATACCAGCTTCAGCAACACCTTCTTTAACAACCTCAGAGAGACGGAGGAGATGCATGTTACACGTGTTTCCTTCGTACCAAACGGATGAAACTCCGACTTGAGGCTTTTTCAAGTCGTCATCGGAAAGACCAACGCCGTATAGGACAGCTTGCGATGCGCCTTGTGATTTAGGTTCGGTGATGCGGGAACTGTATTTGTTGAGCTTGGTTTGGGTGGATTGTTGCGGAGAGGGGGAATCGATGGAGACGGAGGAAGCTTTGACAACGCGCCGGGAGGGAGCGTGGGAGAGAGTGGGGAAAAGAGGTGAGTAGGCGGGAGAGAATAGAGTGGACTGCATTGTTGTTAATTAGATTGTGAAGAAACGGCTGAGGAGAAATAAAATGAAATGAAAGAGGGTTTAATAGAGCTGCTCGCGGAAACTGGGTTTAGGAGTAGGTAGCAGGAAAAGGCATTTGTTTTTCTTCTATAGTTTTTTTAAATAAAAATGGTAAATCTTATTCATTTTCCTTTAAATACTTTTTCGTAATAATAATAATAATAATGTAATCAAAAGTACCATGTGAAACAAAACTGGATGACATGGTGAAATAAAAAATTACTCATTTCTTTGACTAATCTATTCAAAATTTATAATTCATTCCACATGCTTGTTGTGCAGAATTACTCTGCACTGATTTAAATGAACAGTTGATATTTTTATACCATGTGAAACCACTAAAATTTGCATGCCAGTATACAAATACACAAATTCAAATCTGAAAAGTTTTCAAAGCATAAATTTGTAATTCTTAAAATAATTCAGAATGAGTTTGTCCTTTCTAAATCACAATAAGAAAATTAGTTTTAAAAGAGACTATTACATCTCTAAAAATAATTTAGTTTTTTAACAAAATTAATAATTTTTAATTCCAGAAAGAAAAATCAAGATGAGTTTGTCATCTCTGAAGCAAAAAAAAAAAAGGAAAAGAAAATTAATTTTAGAAGAGACAATTAAATTTGACAATAACTAAAAATGATAATAAGTAACTTTACAACAATAATAAAATTCCTCGATAATTTACTCAACATTAATTTGTA